>CAJQZN010032348.1:0-38202 GCA_907164685.1 Colias eurytheme | reverse complement strand
GCACTTTACACCGTATGATTTAAGTGAATATTTTCGAAGATATTACAGATTTAAAAATTGCGGGACGCAGCGTTTTCGGCGGTACCGGCCCGCGGGCTATCTATTTTATACCCGTGCGAAGCCGGAGCGGGCTGCTATGTTTTTATATACAACGTTACAGTTTTTCTGTAGTGTATTTAGTATCAGCATTCCACCCGTGCGAAGCCGGGGCGGGTCGCTAGTAATAGATATAGCCTAACTTCACTACATAGTATGTATAAAACAAAGTCGCTTTCTCTGTCCCTATGTCCCTATTTCCCTATGTCCCTTTGTACGCTTAAATCTTTGAAACTACGCAACGGATTTTGATGCGGTTTTTTTTAATAGATAGAGTGATTCAAGAGGAAGGTTTATATATGTATAATTACATCCATCAAATAGTGGAGAAGTACTGTTATTTTTGAGGTTTCTAATGTGATGTCGTAAAAAATTACATTTTTTCCGCTTACATTGCAAACGCAGGCTGAACCCTACGAGTTTTATCAAAAATGTTTTTATATACAACGTTCACAGTTTTTCTGCAGTGTATTTAGTATCAGCATTGCACCCGTGTGAAGCCGGGGCGGGTCGCTAGTTGGATAATAATTCATTGATTATGTCATATTTAATTATTTTCAGAATTGATTGATAAAAACGCGTAGGTAATATAGAGTATAATGATATTATTCATTTTTTATTATTTTTAAATAAATATGTTATAACAATTAATAGATAGGTATGTTTTGTGTATTGTTTAGTGATGATAAACATTTTCAGACCACTTTCAATAATGTCAAATCTATTACAATCTAACGAAGTAATTGGTAGCATTGGACGAAATTCAAATTTATTTTGAACTTTATTAGTTTTTCAACATTAAATGCAATATAAATATCGGAAAAATTGTTACTCAAAATACTAATTTTAAAAGAATACTTTTAAATGTGTGATTTATAGTATGCATGCACGATGAATATCTCTGATAATAACTGACGATCAGATGGAATCGTAACAGAAATTCTTATTCAAAAAGTATAGTAAAAAGCTTTCAATATCTTAGTAATGCTATCACTAGCTCTGAAGGACAAGGTTTTAGTCAATATTTAATTAAATATCTTAACTTATCTTAACACCTTCGTCCGAGATGAAGCGTGATTAAAATAAAATAAAATATAACCTTATGACACTTGCAGAAAACGAGACTTTCTATTATTAAAAATTAATTTAAAAAAAAAATCGGTTCACCTCTCTAGAGATTTCCCCATTCAACATAATAAAGACACAAATTCACAAACTTATTTCTTTTTAATATTACTTAAATAATAGATGTCTCTAATAATCGAATAATTAATTCCTTAGAAAGTAAGTATATTGAGAATCGTCACATCTTTTTTAATAATCACCGTATTATTATAAGCAAAAACTTCATAAGGTAGCAGATAAATTATTATTATCATAAAATAATAATAAAAAATCATAAATTAATTCCCGTAGAGATTCTAGATTCATAATAAAATAAAATAAATGCCAGCTGAAGTGTGCACCTTTTAAATAAATAGTGTCTAACTAACCCGTATACCTGACTTACACACAAGAGTAGGAGATAGACACGATTATGGCACAAGGAACAAGAATAGAATTGAAATGCCATTTTTCCGATTAGCTAAAGTTAAAAATTCATTTATGGGTCAAGGTATACGCTTATACAATAGAATTCCTCACAATATTAAAGAGTTTAGTAGTTCTAAATTTAAAACTTACATAAAAAATATACTAGTTCCAGTGGCGGCATTAGACCACACTTGGACGTCGGCGACGTTAGGTACGCGAGGCCTTTTTTATTTCACAGTCAAAAAGAAAACGTTAGATTACCTAAACGTTAGGTACATGAATAGACCAGTGCCGATAATTTTTGAAACAAAAAAAATCACAGTAGGATGAAACCCATTAGAAAAGGAGGGGAATGTGATAAAAATTAAAGGAAAAATAAATTACAGACAATCCGAGTTCGGGAAGTGGGAGGGGGGAGCTTCTAAGGCTAAAAAATGGTTTCTCTTGATTTCCGACAAAACTACAAGTCCTATGGAAAAAAGTTCAATGTAGGTACTTAATAAAAAGTTCTACAACTTTTGTATTTGCAATTTTTTCACATAATCTCAATCTCAATAGGTGAAAAATTCAAAAAACCCCAGTTTTTGATTTTTTATTTATATAACTTAAATAAAAAATCAAAAACTGGGTTTTTTTCAAAAAATTTTTTTTTCTACGAAATTTGGTGAAAATTTACCTTATTATGTCCCAAATACACTGTAATTTATTTGATTGAAAATATTTCTTTTTTCGCCTTATTTCAACTTAATACCAAAAAAAAACAACCTAATAATTTTCCATCGAAAATTCTGACGTGGGGTGATGATAATGACTTTACAACACAATAAAAAGAAACTTCTTTAGTTCTATTCACAGAAGGAATGTACGTATAGTACTTATTAGTCCGGGAAGGAATGTTTACGACGCCCACAGAAAAATGAAATACATCACTATCACTACATACTTAGTATATAACAAAGTCGCTTTCTCTGTCCCTATGTCCCTTTGTACGCTTAAATCTTTGAAACTACGCAACGGATTTTAATGCGGTTTTTTTAATAGATAGAGTGATTCAAGATGAAGGTTTATACGTATAATAACATCCATTAAATAGTGGAGAAGTACTATAATTTTTGAGGTTTCTAATGTGATGTCGTAAATAATTACATTTTTTTCCGCTTGCATTGCAAACACAGGCTGAACTCTACGAGTTTTATCAAAATAATGTACTAAGTATTGTACACATTTAAAAGGTTTACAGAAAATTCCGTGATGGTATATGTCTCTATCTCTTATGGATAACCCACAATAACTTTTTTTGTCATTTACTTTTTACGACAAATAATGGCTAATTTTCGAAGCGATTTTAACCAATACAGCATTAATCCTTAACCAATTAAATACCTTGAATACATTGTTCATTTAATATAGATCTATATGGCCCTTTACACCGTATGATTTAAGTGAATATTTTCGAAGATATTACAGATTTAAAAATTGCGGGACGTAGCGTTTGCGGCGGTATGGTACCAGCCGGCCGCCATTGCACCCGTGCGAAGCCGGGGCGGGTCGCTAGTGGTCATAATAATTCAAGAAAGCCATATTTCGATTCCTAAGATTTTCATATTTTTAATTATGAAAGGTACGCGAATTAAAAACCTATTTGTAATAGTCATCAAGTCAGCTATGTACCGACTACCTACCTATTTAACCTTTGCTCAAAAAATTTAATATCACCTCACATCAAAACCACGTCCATTGTAAACAACATGTTATGTCACATTGTATTTACAGAATACTTCAACTATTAAACAAGCGGAAGCTAGAAAAACTCAAAGAAACATGGTGGAACAACAACCCGAACGCGGTCAAGTGTGAGAAACAGGATGATCAGTCGGACGGGATCTCCATACAAAATATAGGAGGAGTGTTTATCGTTATATTCATGGGAATAGGACTGGCTTGTATTACTCTAGGCGTTGAATACTGGTGGTACAAGTGGAGAAGACGACCTACTATTGGTGATGTCACACAGGTACATTTAAAATAGCATAGCAAATGTATGTGCGAAGTTACTAGAACTTTTGCGTTGTGACTAGCGCCATCTATTGGAGAGCAAATGAAACACGTTTAGTATGTGTTCTATGCTTGTACGTTGGTCGTTCGTGAATCATATTTTCTCATTTTATTATTATTACGATATATTGTTCCTACACTAGAATTACTTCGTTTTGTAGCCGTGTCTGTAATGTAGTTATGAAAATGGCAAAAAATTTGTTCTTTATCAATTCCTCTACACTTAGGTCTTAGTTACTAGAATAATGTGATAAGTACAAGTCGTTATAGGCATTTAAATAATTAGGTATTCATCACAAACATCATACCCGTAATGTATTACAATAATTGAGCTATTATTTCGTCTTGTGTGAAGGTTAAAAAGTATGAAAAGGAAGTCTGTGAGACATTTTCGATTTTTGATCAAATATTGGAGTAGATTAGATGATCAGTAGCGTAGAACAGTATCGAAATAAACTGCATATATATTTCCTTTAAATAATACAAAAGATGTTCTAATGATCTCTAATTGGATTCTATATATGCATTTTACAGTAATTTGCTATTTTTTGGGACAGGCGCAATAATTCTATCGAATCCATATATGTATATGCATTCACTTTTACTGAATGTTATCTTCTAGTAGGTAGGTTAGTATAAAAATGATTATGTAACATACCTATTTATCGCATAAAATTTGGTTTCAGGTGCAGCCAGCAAAACCTATAAGGGGCAATTTGGAAAATCCGAGTGAACCACAGCGAAAACAGCCATTAAACTTTAGATCCAGAACCATTTCTGATATAAAAAGTAAATTTTAATAAAAAGTTCCTATATTTATATTGTACTTGTAGTGTTTCTAGATTGTTTTATTGTGGTTTTCATCAATGAGTGAATTACATAAGCATTGTGAAGTCTGTATAAATTATTTAGTTGCTATATATTGATCTCATTTTGATCTCACGTTCTTTGAATTAATGTAATAAGCTAGAAAAATGTTTATGGGTAACAAGCGTCTTTATTTGTTGTATAGTCGTAGTAATTGTCGTGTTTTAAAGAATATATTTGTATGTTTCTTTTAAATTAACATTAACTATAAAGGTTTGAAGTATTTGTTATGTGGTGTCATTGTGTGTTGATACAGCAGGTTTGCTAATAAACGTTTTGCACCATTTTCCGTTGTTTAATTGAAACACCAGTTATTTTATAATAAATTTATTATCTACAATAACTTGTCATATCTTATAAAATACTATAATAAACTTTTAACGAACTTAACCTAAAAAATGTACAATAATTTATACTTCTGTCCTTCATGAGTATTAAATAGATCGATATTGACCAACGGCAAGATTATTTACAAAACATCTAAATAAATATTACGCTAGATTTTGGTTTACAACTCTATGGTTTTCCCGTGCTTGATGTTCTTCATGTTCTTGTTGCAAAGCTCCAATTCGAGTCTCAAGCCATCTATTTCCGCTTCAAGGGTCCGCGTTCGCTTGAACATTTGTACATAGTTCATTTGCAATTGCTTCTGATATCTCAGCACTTTGTCCTTTTCCTCCGACCATTTTCGTCTCTCGTTGTTGAATTGCGTTTCTTTAGTTTCCAGTTCGCATTTGAGTCGATCGACGACTTCGTTCGCTGGACAGTTGCAAGGGTCTGGTAGTTCTCCGTTAAGTCTTTGTACTTCAGCGTCTAAAGCGCTATCGTTGGAGGTCCAATATTCGTTCTTACACTCGTAGATACCCCGTAAAGTTCTCCCACACTCGATACCCTCGTACCCGCTGAGAGAAACATCGGATAATTCCTGTCTGAGCTCCTTTAGTTCGGTTTTCAATTTATCTATTTCGTTTTTACTAGTTTCGTTATTCTTGTTCATGTCGGTGACGCTGTTCTTTAGATCGCTTGTCAGTCTATCGACTTCGGATTGCAGTCTCTTGATGGTCCGTTGTTTTTCCTCTGATTCCGCGCGAAGTCTCATTATTTCTGACTCTTTTTTGTCGATGGATTCTCTGAGTTGCCGGCAGTCTGCTTTTAGGGTGAGATACTCGTGGCCTTTAGCGGTTTGCTCGTTCTGTAAATAGAAAATACATATAAGATTAAATACAGGGTGATTTTGCATAATATGGTCGGTAATGTATGTCAAAATCGATAAATTAATGAATTTATAATTTATTAATGAAAATGATTGTTTTATCCTGATTTTAATGGCATTTTAAGAAGCGTGATTAAATAAATCAAGTATGATTTAGTAATAAGTAGTATTATAATATAGTCGTTATTATAATATGAAAAGTGTATTCGAAAGTTATATATTATGGACAATTGTGTAAAGAGAGATTAATAAAAGTATCCGCAACAACTTGCAATAGCTGTTCTACTTTCAGAGTTATAACCATCTATTACTGATTGTTATCTAAACGCACCATGAACAAATTGTGTTACGTTGAGTTAATTTTTTGTATAATAAATGTAGAGTTTGTGAAATCTTTGTTTAGAGTTTGTTTTTCTTTTTAGTTTTGTGTTCAATTCTTAAACTTCATAAAAATAGTAAATTGTATCTCCTTCCAAAAAACGTTTGGCAAATTGGATGACCAACGTAAAATAGTACAGAGAGCAAATCGATATGATTGTCAAAGCTGTCCTGAGTAGTGCTATCTTCCCCAGCCAGTTAGGAGATTTTATTTAGTAACTTCCAGTCACTACCATAAAGACATCTTCTTCGTCGTGCTGTTTACATAGCAACGTACTCACAAGCTCGCGCACAACTAACCTGAGCGTCCTTCAGCTGCGTCTTCAACAGCGCGATCTCCCCAGCTCGCTGACAGAGGCTCCACTCGGTATCCTCGAGCCGTTGCCGTAGCAACGCGCGGTCCCGCCGCACTCGTGCCAGCTCGGTGTCCCGCTCGTCGCGCACGTCGCGCCGGTACGTCTGCAGCATGAGACGCGGCGCGCGCAACCGCACGTCGTGCCCGCGGAGACGGTCTGTTGTACTGGAAGGGAATATTTATTTATTTATTTAATAATGTCAAATTTAAAACATTTTAAATTAAAAGTTAAAAACTAAATTCAATTCAAAAACACAATATTAGTATAATATAACAGCAAGTAACAGGAAGGAACGGGAAGTTCCAATTACAATTATTGTCAACTAGGTTTCCGCCCGCGGCTTCGCCCGCGCAAAGAAAAACCCGCATAGTTCCCGTTCCCGTGGGATTTCCGGGATTGCGTCATTTTCCCGGGATAAAAAGTAGCCTATGTCCTTTCTCGGGTATCAAAATATCTCCATACCAAATTTCATGAAAATTGGTTCAGTAGTTTAGGCGTGATTGAGTAACAGACAGACAGACAGAGTTACTTTCGCATTTATAATATTATAGTATGGATATATAATTGACTAGCTTTCCGCCCGCGGCTTCGCTTGCGTTTTCAAAGAAAAACCTGCATAGTTCCCATTACCGTGGGATTTCCGGGGTAAAACCTATCCTGTGTGTTAATCCGATATGTGTGCTAAATTTCATTGTAATCGGTTCAGTAGTATTTGCGTGAAAGAGTAACAAACATACACACACATCCATTCTCACAAACTTTCGCATTTATAATATTACTAGATTTCCGCCCGCGGCTTCGCCCGCGTTTTCAAAGAAAAACCCGTTCCCGTAGGATTTCCGGGATAAAACCTATCCTATGTCCTTTCTCGGGTATCAAAATATCTCTATACCAAATTTCATGCAA
This sequence comes from Colias eurytheme, assembly GCA_907164685.1. Classification (NCBI taxonomy): domain Eukaryota; kingdom Metazoa; phylum Arthropoda; class Insecta; order Lepidoptera; family Pieridae; genus Colias; species Colias eurytheme. The sequence continues at coordinate 30,798 of CAJQZN010032348.1, read as the reverse complement.
ATTGGTTCAGTAGTTAAGGCGTGATTGAGTAACAGACAGACAGACAGAGTTACTTTCGCATTTATAATATTAGTATGGAGTATGGATAGGATAGGATAGAATAGGATACCCTACCCTACCCTACCAATGAAGGACTAAATAGTAAGGTAAATAATTAGGTAAATGCCAACGTTCAGCAATAAGGAAAGTAAACAGTTGTGTACTGTATTTGAATTGCGAATACGTGATTGGTTCGCATTTAATTTTATCTGCTACTTTTCCGAAATTGTGCATTCAAATCAAAAAAACATAGAGCTAAAGCAAGAGTATTCTTTCGTGATTTTTAGTGTTAACGAAAACTAGTATTCAGTGTTGTTCATTACAACATAGAATCTTTACGAACGCACTAAGAACATCGAAAGAATGCTCAACGCCTGTTTACACTAAAATAATTTGACATAGTGGGAGTAGAATGAGCATTCGCTCGTTTGATGTAAATGCACCGCAAGAAGTGAATTTACAAACTTTTATCTAATAAGGTTCTACGTCGTTTCATCGTTTGTTTGAAAGTTAACAAATCTAGAATCACAGGTCTACGCCTCCAGGATTTCAACAATGGGTTCCTAATCGCCCATTCCCACACATTTAGCTCCCATTTTAGACGACTCCGCAATTTGTTAGTTGTTACAGTTGGTTTAAGGGATGCACATTCATTACCATGATATATGAGTGCCTGTTTGCTTTGAAGTGGGTTTTGACATAAAGGACGACAAATTTAGAAGCTTCCTGCACATTGTTGTGCTAATTTTAAACACGTGTTAGTAGAGAACTTGCAAGCAAATGTTATTTATTTTCTACTAGTGGTCCGCCCCGGCTTCGCCCGTGGTACATATTTCGCAATAAAAGGTAGCCTATGTCCTTTCTCGGGTATCAAAATATCTCCATACCAAATTTCATACAAATTGGTTCAGTAGTTTAGGCGTGATTGAGTAACAGACAGACAGACAGAGTTACTTTCGCATTTATAATATTAGTAAGGATTGTTAACGTATAAAGAATTATAAGAAACATCTATTCAAGAAAAAAAAAATAAAAGCATGTTAAATTAAAACTTTACTTTTCTAATTAAATTCAATACCTAATAATTATATTTTATTAGTATTTGAAAGTTTTATCAAAACTCGAATAAGTAGGTATTTTATTGTGAACCGATTTTTTTTTATTTACTCTAAAACTATGCTAATTTAATTCCAATCTTCTTAAAATATATTAAAGTCACGTAAAGATGTCCTTAGTCAACAGGAAACCAATTTTTCTATGAGTAATGCTATCGTATAACTGCATAGTAATGCAAGGTCGTTCTTACGGTTGTCATGTTTTTAATTGTTAATGGATCTCGAAATAAATTATTTATAGATTTAATGATTTATATCCTTTATAAATCAGAATTCTTTACGGGCTAGATACCTAACTAAAGCTTATTCGATTAACAATTTTCTGGTTGAATTGGTATTTAAATAGGATAAAATGGAAATAATAATCTAGAATCTAGACCAGATCTGTCATTTGAACTACATTTTATTCCATTTTAAAGATTAATTTTAGACAGACATCGACATTAATACTTAAGCAGTGATAATATCTTAATTAAAATGAATGAGGGCGTCTATAAACATAAATTACCTGGAGGCAAGATAAGGCTGCGAAATTGATAAATAGCTCGAATTATTTTATTTGTGTCATATTATTTTTAGATTATTATAATGATTCATGTGGATAAATGTGTCGTATCTTACTGCATTATCTTTTATTAATAGATATCATATTAGTCTGTAGACTGTATCTGTCCGGTTCATTTATAAGATAGGTATACAATCGTCAATCTATCTATACTAATATTATAAGCTGAAGAAATTGTTTGTTTGTTTGAACGCGCTAATCTCGGGAACTACTGCAGGTCCGATTTGAAAAATTCTTTCGGTGTTAGATAGCCCATTTATCGAGGAAGGTTATAGGCTATAATATATTATCATCACGCTACTACCAACAGGAATGGAGCCACGGGGGTGAAACCGCGCGGAGCAGTTAGTATCAAATAAAACAAAACATAAGACATACCTACTTAACACTTCAGAGGATCATTTGCTTAAAGAAATGATTATGTTACTACTTATTGCCTTTTTATATCATTTAAACCGAAACCGTTTCTGCAGTAACATCGTTATTATATAATAAAATAATTAAATACACAGATAATTTGACCAAAATACCGTACCTATAATCATGTTGGTCCCTCTCAAGTTCAGAAACTCCAGAATCTGCCGGTGACGGCGCTGGGATCGGCTCCTTGCTGTCTGTGCCCAAACCCGAACTGGATTTAGTTCTGGAAATAAAAACATTATCATAATAACATTTACGATTATATAAAGTATTTGTGAAAAAGATAATAAGGAAAGATAAAAATGATCGATAAGCTTTTAAAAATATCTGATTCCTGAATTCAGAGGTTCTTTTGAAGTTTTAATGTGGACTTATACGTTAGGTCTTTAAGAAAAACAATTATAAATAACGAGAAATTAATAGTGAGTAGTGAGAAAATAAAAAGAAGGGTGTAAGTTTATTAATTTTGTTTAATTTCTGGTCTACTAATATTATTTTCTAAAAGTTCATTGCTTTAGTCGGTTCCCAGCGTAATGAGAGTACTAGTTCCTAATTAATTCAAAACATTATGATTAAGTATCCTAGATGACACTTCAAACCTGATAATAACCAATCGTTAAAAGATCTCATACTTATTATGGCTACTAAAAACCATTGATTGCATCTTGTAAAACGTAAAAGTGTAATTAGGACCAATAACATACCAAGACGCGTGAAATGCCAGTATATTATCATCAATTGAACATCGTCAAGTATGTAAGAGTACTCTTTAACCACAGTATAAATATTATACTGCTATTAACTTTGATGGTGGCCTTAAATATTGAATGGGCTTATTCAGAGCGTAGCAACAATTTGCCAAACATTACGCATCCGACAAACGTAAAGCATGGGTTGTAGTGCAAGCTATAATATTGAATGCTATATTCCCTTTACTGAGCTTTCGACTCAATTCTCAATGTCAATTTCAAGTTATGTAGGTACGTACAAGTATTAAATGTTTAGGTTTTACCACAGGTTTGATAGTTTGGCCGTTTAATTGCAGTATTTAAGTTATGACTTCAATATTTTTATTATTATTATGTGCCGTGGTTAATTTTTTATTCCAATTTAAGCGGTTTATTCCATTCACACACATAGGTTTGTATACACCTCAAATGTAAATCGTCCTTTTTGATAAAAAAATAAAAATATTATATGGTTATTTGTTACAGCTTATATTAGCGCATTCGTGGTATACCACAAGCTTAACGGAAAGTTGCATACACACTACACGTCTCACTCATGAATCGTTACGTGCATATATTCCCCTTATCTCCACTACGATTGTAAATTGTACAGACCCCGCAATTGCCGTAAAACGGTAAAGGTTCTTAAAATATTTTATTAGTTCTTAGTCGGTATCTTTTGAAATCCGTTTAAAACGATCGTAAAATTTCAGCGAGGTGTTCCGAATTACTGCTTGAGTGATATTTTCGAATTTTGTTACTTTTCAATTATTGTGGCACTTCTTTATGTAATTTTATTGGAGTGGGTCAGATGGCGTTCGATATGAAGCATAAAAATTGTTTGAGGTGAAAATTATGTGCGTACATTTATACGATGAAGGAAAATAAAGATTTAAGCTGATATAATTTGATTTGCCACTGTGTAGTTAATAGCCCCCGTGTTAATTACATCAGCTCTAATAATGGATATTTCATAGTATACTTATATCATTCAACATTTATGTTTGAATGGAATATGCTAATCACATCTAGACAAACTGAGCTAAAGCTAGACGGACTGCAACTAAATTTGGTATGCAGATAGAGTATAAACTTAGACTATATAATAATACAATAGGTACATTCTATTCTAACACGTGCGAAATTAAATAGAACCACAGATTATACAGGGTGTCCCACCGTCGGTATTCTAAGCTCAATGGAGGTTATAGTTTAATTGCACACGCTGAGTACGTAAAAAATACTTATAAAGTTTTTCTTTTTATTATTATTCATTTTTTTTTTCAAATAGATAAATTCTTAAAACTCTTTGTGTACACCCCTAACAAACAACCCGCCCAACTTTGCCAAAATTTTTGGCGTAATTTTGTTGTGTAATTATTTTTTACGTGATCAGTGTACCTATGCAAGAGTACAATTTCCTTCGCGCTTAGTACACCGATTGTGGGACACCCTGTATAATACCATACTAGTTATAATTTAATCGAGATTCTTTGTATATTCAAATATTCCTACAAATCACATCATTTATGATCGCAGACTATCTTATTTAATTCGACTGATATTCGCATAAATTAACTAGCAAATCACGAAAATAAACAAATTTAACGCGTCATTAGTTTTAAATACATGTTTAACATAAGTAAGAGTAATATAAATCATGACATATGATCTGATTTGCCTAATGAGGATTGCGTGTTATAATCATATTTATTAGGAAAATTAAAACCAAAGAGATATTGAATAACATAGATGTGAGATTATGCAAGAAACTCTGAATGCAATGAGGTTAATTAAAACATAATATGTATGTGTGTATATTTTAAAAATCTTCAAGAACCTATTGCTTTATTTATTACACGTATGTTTAACTCCAAATACATGTAAGTTCTTCCCATTTTGTATATTTAAGGCGTCTTCAAACTTTTTATCTGACTTCAAAGAAATTTTATGACACAATGTTATTTAGGTGTCATCATGTCATTGAACAAAATGAGGGGCGCAAAACTATTATAAAAAATCGTACACCTCTACAACGTACATAATATCTAGATTTATCAACACACAACGAGATAATTTTACTTTTTATCGAATATAAGATGAAAATATATTTAAAGCACACCATAGCCCGTTGTGTTTCGCTCGACAGCCCGTCGTGGTCCGGCGGCGAAGCGTGGCGAAGGCGTTGCGACTTCACGACTCACGTATCAATGCGATCTTTGTTCTACGTAAGATGCTATGCGCTCACGTGATGCTTGTAACTAAGGTATTGTATACTTTGGCTATTCAGTTTACGCAAAGGGGATAATCATATTTATATTTTATAGTCAACTAGCTTCCGCCCACGACTTTGTACGTACATCCCCGTTTTTCCCCGTTCCCGCAAGAATTTCGGGAAATCCTTTCTTAGCGGATGCCTACGTCCTAACATCTTCCTGCATGCCAAATTTCAGCCCGATACGTCCAGTGGTTTGGGCTGTGCGTTGATAGATCACTATATCAGTCACCTTTGAGTTTTATATATATAGATAATTTTATTCACAAGCGCAGCATCATATTGTAAGTAGAAAAGTTTCTAACATTAGTCCAATAAACTCGTACTAAAAATGAATTAAGAATTTGTTATTTAATTAATTAATCTCTATATTAATTCCTTAATATAGAGATTAATTAATTAAATAACATACATATAAAACGCAATCTAATTATTAATGTAACTAATTTGTTTAACCATTACCAGTCTCGTTCTCGTTCTCCATTTAGCTATGAATGTAAAAAGATCGAGGATGACATACAAAATGTCCCTTTATTGTATATTTATTAAGTTTTAAATCTCTTTATAACCATACTTAGGTACGTTTTAAATCTCTTATGACCTTTCCAGGATAACCAGACAAGATCTATGCAAAACAAAATATTCGACACAGTAAATATTCGTAGAACCAACAAGCAACTTATAAATTAATATCCTCATGAATTAAACACAATTTGAATTAAACACGGCATTTGCCTTGCATTCAATGTAACAACTTCCTCAGCTATTATCGCGAAGAATAGAATAGTCATATCAATTTCGTCACGTCATTGTAAAGCTTTCGTAACTTTGGATTGTGCGTCTATAATTAAGATGCGTATATCCTTAGGACTATGTATTCAGAGGAGTTTATAGTTTACATTGTGCAGATAATTTCCTTAACTTATATATTAGAGGAAGATGTTTTGATGGATGGGATTTTTTAATCTAGAAACTATTACAGACTCAAAAATTACAGACGGAGAAATTATGGTCCTGAAATAGGAAGAGGGCATATTACGATTGCTTACGTCTGTTAAAACTTCAATATGTCTAGAGTAAAATAAAGATAAGGATAATTATTAATTATAATTATTAATTATTAATTATTTTACCTACAAAAAACAATTTTGTTTGAAAATAACAATGAGAATTACTGAATATCATATTCCAAAGCAAACAGAGACCAACGCAATAATACGGGCTTTGTACTTTGTGTTTTAGTACCTATTTAGGTTAAACGTCCGCTTGTACGTCCCTAATTAGGATACGCTGCTTATTCAATAATTTTGTTTAAAGGAAGTTTCTAATACAAAGAGATTGATAGAATTTACCAATTAATAAGGATATTACCATTAAAAACTTTAATTGACCAAACAATTAATTTAAAAATACTATCCGCTGCCTATTTTTCACTATTCACGGAATTTAAACAAAACATCTCTTTATATCGTATTGCATCTAGACAAATATTATAAGGCTGAAGAGTTTGTTTGTTTGAACGCGCTAATCTCAGGAACTACTGGTCCGATTTTAAAAATTCTTTCGGTTACGCAGCCCATTTATCGAGGAAGGTTATAGCTAATTAGCTATATATTATATCATCACGCTAAGACCAACAGAAGCGGAGCAATGCGGGTGAACCCGCGGAGCAAAGCTAGTTTCCAATAAAATTATATGTATGGTTTTAAAACAATAATCCATACAAAAGACAAAATCTATTGAATACCCTACGATAGTATAATTATTCAAGTATTGTCTAACTGCGAGTTACAATGGCCTGCTGGGATGAGCCGGAACTGCGCGCCAACGCGTCTCATTTGCAAGTCTCTAAGGGCTTGCCCACCTTACACTATTTACTCATATGGATATATGGAACGGTTATTTGCAGGGATTTATAAATAGCAAATAAATGGAATGATTGATATGTATATAGGTAATTGCAATTTAATTGAAATTTGTAGTCATTTTACTTCAATTTTTTTTTTAATCCCGAATCCCGGTTATGTCGAATGACAAGTTATTTTATGGCAATAATGTTTACGTGAATTTATATTATTATAATGAATACTTCATAATATTTCGGATAATATATAACTACAAGGTATACGTGCAATAAGTACAACAAGGTTTTATTAAACATAATCTACTTAAAAACTAAAAAATCTAAACAGTATCAATAATAAAACTCCAAACTTTATTGACCTCTTAAACGATAACCATTAAAAAAATACATAATTTTAATTGTAGTGAAGCCTAATTAACCGCCTAACAATCAACTGTTATTTGTTAACACTATTTCGCAACAATCTAACAATTATATTTATTTATCCTTCACATTATAGCTATATTATACGGATTTTGCAAGAAACCGCAAATTGATACAAGTAATTGGCATCTTATCTTGATTTTTATGTTACCTTTATTTTATTTGTTTTAACAGGAAGGTGTCAAAATGTTATAAAATTAAATGAGTTTTGTAATCATCCGATACATTCAAGAGTTGTTTAACCTTTTATGCACCATAAATTATGTAGAGTTAGTATTTGTTTTAAGTATTACATAATTCTTTTAAACATTCATTACATGTGAAGATTCACTACATTACAAAAGTACATTTAATTGTTGTGCTACTATACTATAAGCTCTTCCTGAAAATTAAGATTCGAGGTTTTCAGGCAAGAATATCAAGATATGTGTCTCACAATAAACTCATAACAATCTATTAATATTAAACTCGGTTATAACATGAAAGACAAACGAATAATCGTGTTGGAAAACAAGCATCTATATGTGCAGGAAGTATATTCATTCATTATACTAATAAAGTCATTTCTAAAGGGAAATTCTTGTAATTAATGCAATAATTGATTTATTGACGATATACTTACATACGATTTTATAATGAAATAAAACTTTGTCGTCCTATTAAAAATCATAATTTATATGCGACAAATTCATTTTGACGTCAATTTAATTTCATAAATATCCAATGTGTAATGAATCGTTTTTACACAATTTATTTTGTATTGTAATACATGTTTTGTGAATTCAATGCGTGCTTCGGCAGGAATATGTTAAATTAAATATTGGGGAAGCTCCCACAGTTCCTACACCCTCACACGAGATCGGATCGGATCAATATTTTACAGCTCTGTTCCACTCTCTTACACTTTATACACTTCTATTCATCTAAAGTTATTGAACATATCATTATTACTTAGATATCATGAATTCATGAACAATAATTATATAAATATTATATTATCTTCTCTATATTCAATTCATTAGTTAAGATTTCAAAATATGTATTATGTATATGTGAGCGTTTACGAATCTATATTTAGGAACATTTATTTTACACCAATATCCCCTAATTTTTGTCATATAAATAGAAATGTCATTTGCATCGATACCAAAAATAGCGTACCACACGTGTCAAAAATTCACAACTAATTTTGACCAAATTAGGCAATTATAACAGTTGCGGAATAATTCGTGACTTTAAACACTGAGATAAAAAAACTTGCATTAAAATGCATAAAAGTAGTGAGGATTTCCGAGTATGGTCCGTTTGATAAATACTTTGTGCGTGAATCATACGCATGCCTCCGATATGAACTTTGGTTCAGTGACATCATTGTATTTTATCTCTTATCTTCGTCTATTATATTATTATATGTATTTTACAGAGTTACTGAACCGAATTGTAATTGAGGTCGAAGCCTTCAGCTTGATTATAAGTTTTTTTACAATTCGCCAAAAGGTCGTTTAAAAATACGATGTTAGAGAATAGATTACATATTTATTATTGAAAAAGAAAGTGTTATAGAATAGGGAATAGAGTAGTTTGTTAATTGAAGAAATAATTGACATTCGATCTGCACAGATTCTTTGAAATAAATAAACATGTAAAGTATGACCTCTGTATCCATGTAGATTAAGGAATGTTATTTGTATTCAAGTCATTCTTTGGACAAGAAATTTCGACACAATATAAGGCATACGACTACAAGGGACTATGTAATGCTAAAGTACCTAATACCTATTAAAAGTTACCTAAAACACACATTTCGGTAGTCTCCGTATGTGCTTCATTTTAAACTCTAGATCTTAAGTCTTCACGCTTAAATTCAAATACCTCACCTATGCATTACGCCGTACATTTATTCCATTAAGAGCACATCACACCATCACTTTCACTAACAGAACAACAATAAAGCGAAATAAATAAATAAATATAAACACGCGCGCCGTAAGCCCGATGCGCGGTGTGAATGCAGCGCGTGCTCTACCGGGCCGATACAATGACGCTCCATTACAAATTTATTGTTTAAAAATAGCAATGTAAATTATTGTTTATATGGTAAAAATAGCAAAGTACCGCACTTTAACGATGTAAGTGATAAACATGAAAAAATACTGTTAATATTATTTTAAATCGTTTGTGTTTGAATGTGAATTTAACTGGTTTAATGGCGATATTGTAAACAAACATAAATTTCAATTCGAAAGGCACCGAGTTTCCATTAAATTATATGTTAACGACAATCTGTCGCAGACTATCTTGTTTTGCGGAGTATTAAAATTAGTATTCAACGACTTAATTACGTGCGAGATTTATGAATATTCATTAATTTCTCGAGTAAAATCTTAATTGTGCATTCTTGTTTGTGATTGCTTTTTTATCAACCCTTTCATCTGAAACTACATAATATTATTAATCTTTGGGATATCCTTGTGGAAAGTCTATTGACACAAAACTCAAACTAGTACGCGTATTGTAGAGTGTGTGTGCGTCTATAGGTAGAGTTTTTAAGTAAAAAGTTTAACAATCCATTGCCATTGTATCCACAAAAAATATCTACGCAAATTTTATTTTTAGTCAACAAAAGCAGCATTTTATGACCACCAGAGCCCATTCACGAGAATGGCCAGGCCAAACATCACGCGAGGGGTTCCTTAATAAGTTTAATTACCAAGCTAATAGACGCAGCCGTGAGTCATTGACTTTTAAAAACTGTCTCATTCTCCCTGAGAACCAATTTGATATTAATTTCTCAAGTACATTTGGAAGAGGATGTTAGATTAGAAAAAAAGGTGTATGAAAAATAAATATATAGACTAACTAGCGGTCCGCCCCGGCTTCGCCCGTGGTACATATGAAAAATAGATGTTGGCCGATTCTCAGACTTACCCGATATGCACAGAAAATTTCATGAGAATCGGTCCACCCGTTTCGGAGGAGTATGCAGACTAACATTGTGACACGAGAATTTTATATATAAGATGAACATTTATTGATGTCAATAAAATCTTTAGCAAAAATGCTGTAATTATATTTTTTTACTTATTCTGAATATGTGTGGAAAATATAAGAAAGGACATTATAATTTTTTACCATATCTACTATAATTTGTCGGTAATCGCAGTTTAGCTTTTTTTATTACTATTATAAATATTATAAGATAATTCAGGTAATTTAGGTCTATATTATCATATATAAATATAATAAGATAATTCAGGTAATTTAGGTCTATATTATAATATATATCTTTTCAGAATGTTACTAAATCATCTAATGAGACTTTGCGGATTCAGAATTCCGCAATATAATATATCAACTAAGTACAGAGGCGGCAAGATCATTGTGAAATAACGCATCAAAAACTAATTTGGGTAGTGTGTAGATAATGTGATTATCGTTTTTAATAATAAGAAGATACAAAATAGCATTAAAATCCATTAAGGACAAGGTAACGTTTTTATATAATTTTCCCGCTCTTGAGTAGGTATGTGTACACATATTATTAGCACCAAAAAGACCAAATTAAAGAGGAAATTTTGGAAAAATTTTATTTTGAATCAACAACTTATCATAACCGACCAAGTAAATGGGAGGAAATTGAGTAAAACATTAATCAAATATCTACCTCTATTCGAATTTCTGAAATAAAAACACAATTTATACTTGCTAAAAGTAAAATTTATGTGAGTACACAAGTACTTAAGTCAATTTTGCTTAATATATATCAATTTAATGTGAGGTTAGCCCCAAAATAAGATATATTTATATAGGCCTACAGTTACGTAATTAGTAATAACCATTATTTATCGTGTTTAATGTTTAAACTACGGTGTGGTAAAACTGGCAAATTAACATACACATACTTTTATTTATATATGAGTCACTCAGGTCACCCTTTTTTTTCTATGTTTGAAAGAAATGGATTAACATTTTATTTCTCAACAAACAATTTTTGAAATTAAAATCTTTTACCATAAAATATAATGCAATTGAATGAAATAGAAATAACCCTTATATGAAAAATAGCTTCTTAATGAAACCAGTAAAGTTGTTTTTCAAGACCTGTTGTCTCTGTCTCAACGAGGAATCGAACCACAGACCCATCGATGTAACCACTAACCCACTACTCCCCAAAAAGAAGCCTAGTATCTTGGCTCAACAAGCACGGTCTGTAAACTCAATGATTGTAAATGCAAGACACCGTTTACAATTCGTATGTAAATACAAATATAAAATTCCAATGATTCAAACATTCGATATTCCTATAATCATTACCATTCTAGAGTATAAAATCACTGACCTATTGTTATTCAGCAATTGTTTACTGAAGACAATACGTACATTAATAACGAAGGGAGTTCAGTTTGTTGTTATTTACTTAAAGAGCTGTCATTTTAAAGGTCAGTATAATTTTATTATGGGGTTGAGTTTTACAAACGAGCTGATTTTAAGGTAATATCGTTTATATTATTGCTCTTAATAAGCACTGGTAGGTACCATTGATAGATACCTATATTTTGACTACCTTTATCTATTAAACGATTCAATCGATAATTATGAAACTTATTATCTACATAAGTATAAACTATATAACTTAAGGCTTAAACTATATAAATTTGTTTAAATTTAATAATTAAAAAACGGCATTTTAAACACTATTTGACTACCCAAATATGCCGCTAACTAAACTATATACTGGGTACGTAATTACTATTCCAATTCCCAGTAACCCACTGGATGTAGAACGATGGAATGCCAGTGTAAACGACAGACATGTCTACATTTCTTTGTATTTGATTGTCTGTCGCGTTTTTGAACGTGAATTCTTAATACGCGGTAGTAAGATGTCATAGTGACAAGCGGAGAGATTATTAATTTAGTTAACACAAAGTTAACATGAATTACAAAAAGATAAAAAATATTCATATATTATGTACTAAACTAGTCTGTATCAAGATTAATGAAACAGAAACACCACAACACAAGCCATAAAACCTTATTTTTATCGTCTAAGATTATAATTAAGAAAGCAAACCCCATCTAAGGAGATACATTACGGCTCTGCAAATTGCACTGCACAATATTTTTAGCGGTAATTGCCGTGATCCGCCATATTTATCTTATAATTAATGATATTGCTGATGAGGCTGAGTCGACAAGAGCTTAACCGTGTACCATCGGGTGGTTTGTTAGATTAATGATTAGTAACGGGTAATTAATGGTTAATTACTTGTAGGCGCGATAGATCTTATTTCTGCTTCGTAATTGCAAGGACGAGGCCAATCGGAAATGATAGTTAAAACGCTAATGTTCGATTGCACGGCATTTTATTGTTCTCTATATCAATCGTGATTTAGTGAGAACGAGGCTCTACAAATATGTGTTGAAAATAAACTCGTTATAAGTAGGGATGTAACGATACCGATACCGATACCGATATATCGGCCGATATAATCGGCAAGCCGATATATCGGTATCGCCGATAATAAATCAACCGATACCGATATTTTTTTATTAAATTCTTTCTTTTCTTTTATGTTTTTGCATTGTATTCATTCATATTGTTTTATTTCTGTTTCTGTAATAGTGTTAAGGAATTTAACAACCAACATGTTTTCCATATAAAACTATACTTTATCGAAATTTTACAATTCGTGTCACAATGTATACATTGCACTGAAATGCTACTACAAAAGCGGTGTAAAAAGTCCTTTACCCTGTATTTCTCCAAATGGGTAGTTTCTCTACAACGTCTCTACATTCAATTATATTCTACATACATGAAATAGAACAAACCTACCCATATTTTTTACATAAAATCCGCCAAAAATGCTCAAAAAACAAAAAACTCACACTATAGCGGAGTGGTGTCGCTGATGCAAGGGGGCGAGCGGCGCGGGCGGCAGAGCGGACAGCGACGCGGGCTGAGGAGACCCGCACCAACGCGCCTCGCGGACATCGGACGAACCTGGATGATTTATTTATTATTACGTAATATGTAAACATTCTATTGGTATACGTTAAATAGAACATTACGAGAACAATTCACGACTGTTATTATTATTATTTCAAAGCTTTATTGTACACAATGCACAAATGGCGCCCTTACAGCTACTAAGCCATCTCTTCCAGGAAACAACAACAAATACACAAGATAAATTATTAAAACATATCATGACAGATGGTGGTTAAGCTAACTAGTTGTTCTTATACAGAAAACTAAAACCGATTATTTTATTCATTATTAGATTTTTCTTAAAATTTGAATAAAATCTGTCTGTTTAAAGCAGGCCAAAATCCAGTATAAAGGAGTCGGTTACATACCAATACACATACAGGTGAAGCTATTTAATATAAAGCTTTTTAATGCTATGGCTAGGTAAAATTCTGGAAACATATAAATAAAAATAAAGAAATTTTGATATTGATTTTCTCAAAATTTCTTTATTTCTGTATAAAACAATGAATAACGCGTTGAATTACTTTCATTGAGTGTTAAACATTTCACTAAAATGAATGCAAGATAACATACAGCTTGTTATTGAATTAGGTATATAATCAGTACTATAAAATGTTCATTAATCCTTAAAACTACTTACTACCATATAAAGTCATAAGCGACGGCGGTCGGCTGGCCAGCACCGACGTGGAGCCATATCGCTCTCCGCCCGCAGAGAGGCGCCCGCCCAGCGGCTTGAAGGCTATTGGCCGAATCACCGATTTGCCCTAAAAATAAATATGAAGAACATTTAGATAATATTTATACAGAAATATAACAAGTAGACATAATTTTCTGTAAACAATATATTACGTATTTTCAACTAGCGAAAAAATAAAATATGTAGAGTCATCGGTTATAAAGTTACAACTGTATTTAACAGCTTAATAATTAATGTTGCTATGTGTATTTTATTTTTCATACCAAATTAAAACCCAAGAACATTTGCCAAGACTTAATTATACCCATAACAATACACAAAAACTTCGTCACGGAGCACAAACCCCTAATGCGATGTAAATAGACTAAACTATAACCGCGTCGCGCATGCCCCTGCGCACCATACATCAATTTATCTATTCATCAAGCGTGACCAATTCAGAAACGTACATACATAATGCACGCCTTTAATTATAGACCCTCGCGATCGTATGGATTTCAAAGGATACGTATCGATTTGATTTGCACATTTTCATTGCTTATCTCACTTCCTATTTTACCTATGTGTCTATTGCGAACGAAAGTTTGTTTTTTGGCTAAGGATCTTTTACCATTTCCTTGTAAAATAAAACTTTAATAAAGATAAGCAGAATGCTGCAATAGATCTTTTAGCCACTAATTCATAATTATTAATTATGCAAGATATTTTCATTTTCCTGGCAGTTACGTAAATTTTCATATCGTACCTATCTATGCAAGTGATATTTAAATGTTTTCTCATTTAATTATTACGTTTCAACACTTCATAAAATTACCTAATGGAACATATAGTAAAAAGAAAACCGCTTATTTAATATCTTATTGCACGGTAATTTTCTTAAAGTCGATTATAAGGAAAACTCTATTGGCGACACTCAGACGCTTTACTATTGCACCATTACGATTATAAAATTTTCAATTCATGCTGCGCTTAATAGCTATTGAATTATTTAATCTATAGAAATGTAAAACTAATTTAATTATAAAGTTCAAGCAGTGAAAGTATATTCAATTCTAAACAATCCACTATCTAGATTACGTAAATATAAAAGTTTTCGTATCCGACGCGGTGGATGTAGTTTAATATAATTTATAATATTTATCTCATTTAGTGCTGCACGGATTTGACATTTCGTAGTACGCAACTGACGCAATAAAGTATCGTGACAAAGGTTATTTTACGACAAAGCGTCGGGATGGGGGTGCCCGGTGCAGTCACTTTGAAAATTTGACCATTAACACTAACACGTTACACAGTATAAACAATGTATTAACATATTCTGTTTAATATTTTTCATTATCTTGATTCTGGAAGAAGTTATGCCAGGTTACATTGATTTCGTCCTCAGTTCTTAAATTCTGAAAACTATGAATTTACGTGTTATTTTTACTTATCTACCTAATCCATAATATCGTTACACCATGATATATTACCACACTTATTTATAGTTTTATATTATCAAATCATGACCCGTTTATAAACATAGCCTGATAAGGACATCAAAGGTGTGTGTGACACCTGGATAGTGGTTACCCTCCCCGACTTATTTGTCAAAGCAAACTTTACTATCAAGTCTATATATAGATACCTACTATACATGTTACGGCAGATAGGGGAAGGGACTCATCCTTCAAGCCTATCTGCTACAAATATTTGAAAACCTTTTTGTGTGGGAATCAATTTTGGTTATTGTTTGAACACTATCGAACAATGCAACCTTTTTCTTATAAAATTTATCGTGTTTTGGACATCTTATACTACTTGACTGGGGATAAATTAAATATTAACATAGGTACATATTCACTTTGAATAAATTAGTAACAGAACAAAGAAAATAGAGAATCAAATTTTTGCGCATAAATATCGTAAATTGCGATAAACTGAGCACAAATAGATAAATTTGTCAATGCAATCGATATCTATTTGCTAAATCTGCAAGAATTTTATAAACGCTTAACTATAATGGAGATTGAGTCACGTCAAAATATCGACTCGAAATTATGCAAATTATACCGTTATGCAAATCTTGATCAGTTACTGATCTTGCAATACTTTTCGTTTACTGTTGCAATGGAGCGATTAGATATTTAAAACCAAAAAAGTATTGAAATCTGAAATTTAATCCATAGTCTCTATATTCTAGTGATCTACATGTTGAAATTTATTATTTTCTGCATCCTAACACCTAGTCATTAATTGTCGCGTTGTAAATGGAAGGAACGTGCAGATTTGTAGGTTATCCGTGACAATGTTTTGCCTACTTTCGGTCTAGCTACGTTTGTAAACCAGAGACGATAGCGTTCAACATAAATCCAATTACCTTAAAATTGCTATTTTGAATATATGCAACTAAGGAATTTTATAGTTAAAAGTGAGTATTTTTTTTAATTATCATTTATCGATTAGCCTCTAGCTCATTTGAATCCAAAGAAAATTTTTTGTATTATACCGCCCGTTTTATCAAAAATTAAAATAATTTCTACAATATTTAATAAATAAAACCACAGGCTGTTATCATCAAGTGCTGCAATATTATCTCCAACCATAACAGCAATCTATCGTTACAATTATGTAATTTACTAACCATGAAGAATAACGGTACCAACAGTACCTTTGCTATTCACAGCGGCCCATATCATTTCTATCAACCATACTCCTATCAGATCGTGTAAGTAGGTGCATAGTCGTTTTTAATCAATTTAATTAAACGCAGTGCAATAAATGTTTATCAGCTAGATGTTTATCATGTAATTGAAATAAATATACTTAATGGTCATGGATGCGTAGTACACAAGCGCCCATTTCATGTTTGCAATTTATTTAATGTATTCCCAATCGTTATGTGTATTAGTTTAGTAGACTGTAGAAAATAGAGCTTTCAGAAATAGATGTAAAGGTAATAAAGTACAATCAAATTCGTATTTTTCTATAGTTTTCCTATTACAACTAATGCTGATAGTCGACATAGAAGAGACGTGTATTTTCTAGAAAATAAAACAACGCAAAATCGACGAAGCCTTTTTCTTCTTCTAAAAGATACATAAAGTTAAGTACAGTACTACCCTTCAGGCTAAAATTGCTTTCCGCAGCGTAGAATTACTTGTAATGAACAGGTATAGAGATTGGTCCGGAGATAACTCATTCCCTATTGAAAGTGTTAGAAGCGATGTAATCATGGCCTTCTAGACTTATTCAGCACGAGTAAGGGTTTCGTCTATTTTTTCCTTACTTAGCTGTGTGCATGCGAACCATGCAGTTGTGTGACTATATACTTATAAGTTGAAAAGGCCTTAGTGCCTTAAACATCGATAAAAATTTATCTATTTTGGACCTGTTACGCAAGAAAGATAAAGTGAACTCAAATTCAAAACCAAGCTACTTATTATATGTTAATCCAAATTATACACCGTTATAACCTTCAATAATATTAAATTATTATTTTAACCTGGTGATATAGTCATCATTATGTGTAAATCTTGATAAATTATTCTTGAATTTCTGAGATTTCCATTCGAACAGTAACAAAATCTGCATTGTGTATGCATTGATGTTAGGAGGATAAGCTGTCAATGCCGCCGGCTACGAGAAAAGCTCGTGAAAGGCTTTCCTTAGTGACGGGAAAGTGAGGTTATCGACATCGATAAATGACTCGCAAATAAATAGGCTCAAGTTTTTATAGAGCGGATGTCGGCCATGCTGTACGCGAAAGGTATACACCGTTTAATATGTTTAAAATAGACCCATTTGTGTCCAACAAATAAATACATATCTATAACTTTATCATGTTCATCATTATCATAAATACATATTTAAATAAAATAAATTAGAGGCTGGTTAAATTAATCTTTGTATTTGTTACAAGTAGCTGTTTAATTCATGGCATTTGATTTATTCTTTCAAAGATTGAACTACGCTGATCACGTTATTCAGGCCAGAATATAGATTGAATGAGTGACTAATTATATCGCAACGTCGTTAGCACATCACTAACACTCCTTAGAATACAGAGTTGTGGTCGACCCACATCAGGCACGCTGGGTGGCTTCCCATGATTTATTACACGTTCATACAGAATCACCGTTGTTGCTATTATATGCTATTAACTCTTACCTGTTTCCTTTGATACGCTACACTTCATCAGCTATAGGAGTTTGACCTTTCTCCCCCTAATCATAATGATTATATGCAAATTGCTTTCCAATGAATAGGGAACGTATTTATTGCTTTATTAGTTTATTTTATAGTCTCACACCGAGTCATCTAATTTTGTATACAAGTTTGTAGCTCAATAATCAAATGAAGCCAAATAACTTCTCTTGGAATGGGCTCACAGCTAAATTCAATTGGATTATTTAATAATCATTAGATTGTATATTGGAACTGGAATGTTAAATATTGATGTTTCTGTAACTGTTCATGTTATACATTGAGGTTCCTTTTGTTTCAATATACATTCAACTAATATTGTGAAACATTTACACTTAAATAAAACCGCTCCCTAATTATTTTCTCCACTTTGTAAATGTCGTGTTTGATAAACGCTTTCAGTCTGTTCACAAAGGATGTAAAATATATTATGTCACCATTCAATAGCCCGAGGTGTTGGCCACAGAATATGTCTCTTATTCCATTTACAGCAAGGATTTATACGTTGAAGAAAGTTAACGTTATCATATTACTTGTAGAGAAACCAACTGCATAGTTGTAAGTGTTTAATGTTAGTATGGAATGAGGACGTTTGATTTCTCTCCGAAATAAAATCAATATGTAAAGTATGGTCTATCTCGTCAAGTGTCAGGTATTAATTCTTCAAAAGATTCGCTTATATTTAAACTTCCCTATCGTCAATAAAAAAATAAAAAACTGGAACATAGTGTTTATGACTGTTTGTATCCTACTAGCGTCAGGGATCTTAAATCATAACTTATGTTATGTTAGTCTCATTTATTTGGTATTTTAAATTTTTATCGTTTACAATCACACAATTTCAAATGAAATAACGGAATAAATATTATAATAAGCTTCACGGCAATTTCCTTAACTTCCATAATTTGATCTCATTATGCTGTATTTTAAGAGAGTTAAGAGAAAACCCTTGCATGTATGTTAAAGACAATAGCGAAAATATGAACCATTTCGTAGCAGCCTAAGGGCGCTCCCACGCACGGTAGTTCCAACCACGTGCGTTTTGCGTAATAATATCCTTTTCTAAGGTATTGGAAGAAAGAGGGACAAGACAATCACAGTTTATGAAGCATTTTGAAATAGCCGCCAGCCATATCCCAGGCTTTTACGCATGCTCGAAATTGTTATTTGGCCGCGGAATCGGTGATTCATTAGTAATTATTCCGCCATTGCATGCCACATGTGGACCGAGTACCAAGATGATCTGCATTCCATACATGACCGAAATTTCCAATTTATCACGCAAGCCTGAACTTAATTCGAAATTATAAGCTATATAAATTATAATAATTCATGAGTACCGTCTAGAGCTGACATGGCAGTTTAAATAACAAGAATTAAATCTAGAGTCAACTGTGAAACTGAACTGCATATTTGCAGAAGATTTAATTGCTTCAGCAGCATTATTTCATTGAAACGATGCGATGTGAGTTTACCCACATTTCTAATTCCTCATATCAATGCAATTCGTTATTCGTTTGTATCAATGTCCGGGTCATAAAAGAGAATACAGTACGCAATATAGGATCGTATATTAGATGATTACGATCTCAACAGGACGTTTTACAAGGCCATACAAACCTGCAAGACAGATAGCCCTTGTTAGGACAACTTATGGGCCATGCATATGGATATTGAACTTTCCGTCTTTGATCAATGTCGCATTTGTTTTTTAATATGAGAATTAATTATTATACGTCATGAGCATTAGGGTGCACTCACACACATCAGTCACCGTCAAGTCACCGATGACTGATCGGTGACGGTTTGTGTACGTATCCACAAACACCAGTCACCGTCATGTTGTCCGTCAGTCACGTCGCCGGTTTGACTGAATCATTGAACACATACATCAGGTTAGTCAGTGATTAGACGTGTGTCACGCTAGAGAACATGTAGCAATTGACGGTAGCACGACGCTGACTGAACTGAGACGTGACGGCACCGGGTGAGTGGGGATAAAAGTATGATACATGTATGGAAAGATTATTTGACGTGCCTGACCGGTGACGTCACTGATAGATTTCGTGCCGGCGACTGTCGTGTGGGAACAGAGTCATACTAGAACTATTGATACATATTTTTTTTTAATCCTGTCCGGTGACGTGCCGTGACGGTGACTGATGTGTGTGAGTGCACCCTAAGGTTAATGCCTTTAAGAGGGAATGACCTTTGCAAGGTCAAGTCTAGATGCACTTTATACAATAAGTTATTTGTATTGTTTGATAATTTGAAACATACAATTGTTTAGATTTTGTAATGACAGCATCATGAATATTTTTTTTTTTAATTGAATTAGTATATTGAAGATTCTGATTTATATTGAAGTTATACTTCCTTTAATAACATTTATGACGACCATTCCGCACACTCATGGTCAGATCGTAGCATTTAATTATAATAATTCCAATGGACAGTGGTCAAAATTTGGACGGGAAAAAGAGATCATGGGTCATTGATGCTAATTTCCATCATATGGGCGTAATATATATGGTCCATTCGACCTCGTATAAACCGGTCTTTTCACTCTAGGTTAGGGTCGGAATCGCACGTGTTAGGCAGATGTATATAGAATCTACGACCCATCTGCTCGGCACGCTCTTAATGATGCCCTTTGCAGTTTGTTCCGCCTTATTTATTCAGCTTTAGAATGGGGTGCTCGTATTTCATTCAATTTCAAATAGCCTTATTTATAAAGGCACTTGAATAAAATTATCTGTAAACTTTATTTGATACGAGATCGGGATTGGGAGTAATGTTTACGATGTGGAGGTCTAATTGTAATCTGAGGATGCGTAAGTTCTTCTACAGTAGGCTTCTCTTTTCAGTTTTTGGCAACAAAGTGGGTAGTAAGGAATGTTTCTTGGTTTCCTAAATAGAGCTCTTTGTTTGCTGTCATAAAAGTGTTATTTAATGCATTCGATTACTTTAGTTTCTACTGTAATTATGTACTTATGCAAATTAAGAAAACTTGCCTGGGTTGACTGGATCACAGATTAAGCCATCAAACGTTTGGGCCTAATATAACCAGTCTCTGAAATTATACCATTAATAAGCGAATATGATATCTAACGGTCACCAAACGAATAAATTACAGATATGTAAAATAATATAATTTTTTCAATAATCATAGGATTATTAAAACTTCGTGTACCTATGTATACCGTATAGTTTTATAATAAAGCTCCAAACATTATAAGTAATTATAATAATGACCACATTAAGTTGAATATCAGAATATTGATAAAACATAGATAGCATTTAGATGTGTATCATAACTTTATAACCCGCAGTTAAATCAATATGTAACCATCAATTTAAATTGATATAAGCATCCCGCATTGATTCATAAAATGAACGTTTACGCCGTGATAACATATCATTAAATATTATCGAGATGTAAGGTCCGTTCACAAAAAATATACAAGAATCAGAGCCCAAATTTGTGTGTCAAATTCACTTTCAACCGGTTTGTATGGTGTGCTTATTTATAAACGATAATAACAATCAGTGGATAGATGTACGGAACAGGTCGCGGTATCAGCGACTTTTATTGGACGGAGAAAGTTGCCGAATTGCTGATATAACTTTACTGACATGAATGTCAAGGAAAGTAAACAGCCGGTGAAGTTAGAGTCGATTGTATACTGAAAAGTTATTTAAATTCATAGTAAAATACAGAAGATAAAGCAAGTAACTCTATCTCACCTTCCTATTATAAAATGTTTTATAATTAAAACTGACATTGCACCTATTGTTTAATAATAATATACTCTACTCTTTTAAAGTATTCAAGAAAAAATAATTCCCACATTAGATCATACGTAAGAGACGCTATTTAATCATCGCCTCTTATCGTCCTTCATTAGATTAGCCTATTGTATTCCCATAATAGAATACCATCACTTGTAGGCAGTTTCAATCATCATTTATCTAAAGAATATTGTGCATTTCATACGGTCAACATTACCATTAAGTGTTATTGTTGTGAATATACATTATATTATCTCTAATAGAAACCTTGACATAGATATGTTTAAAACATCGTGACGAGATTGCAAGTAATACGAATAAAACAGCTCACGACGAAAACCACTATTTTGGTGAACCATCTCATTATAAAGATACTATTACATCAGTTGAAATTGTAATAACGAACAAAGCTTTATTGCATTCTTAATTGTATATAATCTATGGTAATATCAATTATAAAATCTATGGGGGTGTATAGATTTATGCAACTGAACGGTGATTCGGTGAAGTTAAATCAATCATTAAAATACTCATAATAATATGTAAAATGTTGCAATTAATTTTATATGAAGGTACATGCTTATCATATTCATCTGGTTACCTGAGATGGTTTACAGGAGTAAACCCTCAAGAGTAATTTTATTAAAAATAAAACAAATTTTACATATTCAATGTTATATAAGTAGGTACTAGGTAGGTATTTTATTTGACATTTGATAACAAATTGCTTTATTGCATTCAAATATCAGGTCAATTTGGATGAGAAGATGCTTCATGTTAATGGTGATGACCGTAATATTTTTACATATTCATTATCAATCACGATTTCGATATTTTAATAGACAAAATATATGAAATGTCATGCAATATTGTGCCATAGAGTTAATTACAATTAGCAATGACCTTTAGTTTCAGGAAGTTTTAACTTTTTAGCAAACAAAGCGTTATTTTTTAATTTAATTATTTAATATGCATCTTAAAATGATACACTAGTTTCTAATAATAATAAAATTGAATGAAATATTTTTAATTAAAATCATTTGATTAATGCAATCAGAAGCTCGCACTATTAAGAACACTAAATTGGTAATAACCGAAAAATATGGAAACCGACATTACTTCCATAATATAAACTTAATCAAAACTTAAGAATCCGATTGTGTGTATAAAACCAAATTGATTATACTAATCCATTGTGCGATGTAACGAAGTGTTTGTTTCAAAATACATATATGCAATAGCTCAGCTACATACATTGCCTATCAGCTTCCTAAACAATCAGCTTTGTCTACTAAGTTTGTGCCAAACGATTTACACAACCCATCTCGTTTCTATTGTTAAAATATCGTGGGTGTATATTGTATGGCTATGAATGTTTATTGCTATTCTATTCTTATGATCACGATGATGAATCTCTTTATGATAGCTGGTGGGCGAAAACCTTCGAATTTGTTTTCGCTAATTTCTTAAGCTGTAGATGCTTAACTTATTTAATCACTTGTTATGTTAATAAACACAAACTTATATAAATTATGCGGTTATAAAATTATAAGGACATAGAAAATACGTTAATAAAAAATAGGCACATTATAAAATATTTTTATTATGTGAAAGAATATATTTAAAAATAATGATTTAGGATGGACTAATAAAATATTAATGTCTTGAGTCGTTTTGCGTGTTTACATGACGTTGATATGGAAACATACTTTGATTTACGCGTTAAATATTAGATTTATGACTAAGGTTTATAAAATAATTTTATTTTATAGCCAATTCACAAACACTCTGCTGTTTAACTTGGCCTATAAATATACAAACTATGTTACTTTTATCTACTCGCGGATTATAGCTATAACTAACAGTAATAACTAAGAATATTTTAGATTTGAATCCGTTTTAATATTAAAATAATGGCTATTAAATAGAAATGAATGCAATGTACATAATTAACTTTTTATTTGTGAAAGTAAGTAGGTATCACAGAAAGGGGTTCTTAAAATACGGTCGGTCGTGGTTTATCTTATCTTAAATGAATTACATATTGTATTGTGAAGCAGAAAAATTTACATTATATCCTGATTGGTTTCTGTCTTCTGACAATAATTGTTTATCGTGAACAGAATTTTAATAAATCTGTAGCCGAGAAAGTGAGAGTCAGAAACGAAATATATTAAACAGGCAATTAATAGATTCGCTATAAAGAAAATAAAAGAAATCTAGATTTCAAAAGTCATTAATACATTTTGATTAAATAATTTCAATATTCACTACTTATTACTTAATTAACTTTCATTGTTACGTAAAATGTAATTTAAAATTTGCTACCGCACGCTTTCATTAATGATTTAATACTTAACTGCATAATATATGGATCTTAATAATTAATGGGATATTAATACATATTACCTATTAAGAAAACGGCAAAAAAAACGTGGAAACGACAGGCCATATTACTATGGCGCTTACCTAACATAATATCACCAACTTAAGACCCATAGACCATTCATCTTTGCCCTCGCGGTCAAACCGTTAACTTGTTCTCTGTTCATAGTCTGTATAAAATATATTTTTAACAAGTTTCGCGACGTACGTTTGCTCAATATCTAAACATTAACTTTAATATTAGATGCAAATCTAATAATAATCAACATTAGATCGCGTACTAAGTGAAGATAAAGTGAATTTTAAAGAATATTTGTGCAGCAATAAGCAAATTGTTCAGTTTAAAGTGTCGGGTAAACGTGAACTGACTACAGCTGTGCGCAAGTGATTATCGCTCGTAAATCCTTCAGGCAGCCGGGTGATATCTGCGTGCGGACCGGTTGCTGTGCTGTACGAGTCCTTGCGAGTCATAGATTAATCTTCGCAGAGCGGACTCGGAACTACTTTATACATTATTTAGTGCAAAGGTACTTTGTTTATATACTATAAATAATGAAGTGCTCTGGTTGCTTAAAGGTGTTTAAGGATAATAATTCTGTCAAATGCACTCTAAAATCCTGCGGAAAAATATTTTGTCAACTTTGTATAAACGCTAATGGGCTGACCGCTGAACAAAAAAATAAATGGGAATGTCCCATTTGCTCCTCAGCCCAAAAAAGAGGCGGAGATAACAGCAACACTCCAGTTCGCTCCACTTCCGACTCCCAGTTTATTACAATGCGGAAAAAAGATTCCTCGATTACCGAAGTAACTGGTAACGATGTTAAGGAGCTTACTTCTGAAATCCGTCGCTTGACACAAGAATTTTCATCTATTAAACAACGGCTTGAGGATGCCACTCAATCACTAATAATCTGCAACGAACGTATTGAAATGCTCGAGGGGAAAGTAACCGCAAACGAGTCTAGAATTAAAATCCTGGAGTGCAATAATCGGGAGATAAATGTCCTTAAGGCCACAATCTCAAACCTCCAATCCGACCTAAATCTACAAGCGCAACAACATTTGCGAAACGAAATTGAGCTGGCTGGCATACCCGAAACAGCTTATGAAAACCTTCATCACATTGCCTTGCTTGCCTCTCGAAAAGTTGGTGTAGAACTGTCAGATCAAGATATTGACTGGGTCATGAGAGCCGGTCCACGTATCTCTAAAGAAAAATCGACGACTTCTCATAAAGGAAAACTTCCCCGTCCTGTTGTTATTAGATTTCATCGACGTTCTAAGCGCGACGAAATATTGAAGTCTGCTAAGTCGAGAAAAAATATCAACAGTGCTGATTTGAATATACCTGGTGAAGCATCGAAAATATACTATAATGAAAGACTAACAAAGGAAAACCGTTTGTTGTTTCGCGAGGCCCGAAGTAAATACAAACTCTTTGGTTACGCATTTTGCTGGTGTAGTAATGGGAATGTATATGTCAGACAGCGAGAAGGGAAAAATGCTATTCACATTCGCACCCAAAACGATCTGCATAGTATTTTTAACTCGGCCCCGCATATCGACGATACATCACAATGCTGAAATTGTAATAATTCATATATCTTCTAATAATTATAGCTTAAATAATATTTCAAATAGCCATAAACATGTAACTTTTTTAGATATTTTGTTAAGAAACTATCGATGTATTTTAATTATATCACATAATATAATATTATTACTTCAATTTATTCCTTATATATTTTATCTATTTTATTTTATTTACATATTATATACTTTTATTAATTATCAATATTTATTAATTTTAAACGCCTGCAAAAATTTAGGAATACAAAAAATCGTTTACACAACTTTGCTACGACATTTACATCAGGCACTTCATAATAATCCGAACATGTATTTAAAGCTGTTATTTACTATTGAAACTTGTATAGTTATCATCAAACAAGTAAAAGCTAGATTAATCTATAGTACAAAATTAATATCTAATGGCGTCGAATAATATTGCAGCCGATTTAGACTCTTACAAGATAAAATGTCATGCCGTTTCTAACATCGATTGTTGTAAATCATTCCTTACAAGTGACTATAATTTCAAAGTACTTTCGTTCAATATACGTAGTATTAACAAAAATTTTGATAATTTTGTAATTTCTTTGCAGCGTTTAAAACTATTATATGATGTCATAATACTGAATGAATGTTGGCTTAGTGAACATTCTCAAATTCCATTATTGCAAAATTACACAGCATATAAAACTACTAAAATTATTAATCAAAATGGTGGTGTTGTGATATACGTACGGGATGGTCTTTGTGTCACAGTTTCAGAACCTCCCATCGACGAGGCAAACTGTTTACAACTCATTGTTGACAAAAAGGTGTGTATACTCGGTATTTATCGCTCCCCTTCATTTAGAAATCCCTCAATGTTTCTCACATCGCTGGACAGGCACCTCACTAGTCTGAATAATCAATATATTGTCCTAGCAGGTGATATTAATATTAATATTTTGGAATCGTCTGATAGTCCCTGGTGGCAGGAATACCTATGCCTAGTCTCAGAATTTGATCTGGCGCCTGCAATAACACTTCCGACTAGACAAGGTTCGTGCCTTGACCACATCTTTGTAAAATCCAATAAAGCAGTAATTGGCGTAGTTTGCGAATCTGACATATCAGACCACGATATGGTTATGGTTGGGATGAGACTTGGTAAAATAAAGGTTCGCAACGCAAAACGTTACTTTTTCAAAAGAGATATTGAGCTTATAAAGTCTGACTTAAATCTTGTAAACTGGCAAAGTATCCTCGATAAAAACAACTTACACCTTATAGTCCAAACTTTCACCGATACGATTCTATCAATAGTAAACAAACACACTCGCAAATATCCCTGCCGCAGGTCAAACACTATCTTAAAACCTTGGATAAGTCCCGGCTTACTCCGTTGTATACGACACAGAGATCGACTCCATACACGTGTTAGAAGAAATCCTCTTGATACAATGCTACTGCACATTTACAATCGTTACCGTAACTTTACAAATAATTTACTGAAGAAACTTAAGCGTGAATACGAAGTTTCCCTTCTGAGTGATAGTGCGGGCAATCCAAAAAAAACCTGGGAAGCCGTAAAGAATATTTGTAATTTATCTATTTCTAAAAGAGAACCGTCAGAGCTCTTGAACATCCACTGTTTAAATCCTTCTCAGTCCCTTGAAGCATGCAACAAACATTTTACTTCTATTGGAGAATCTTACGCAACACAGATATTAGAGAAGATTAAAGTCACTCAAAAAGATTTAGCTTCTACAATTTGTTTTAATAATTCTCCCGTAAACTCATTCTTTATGACACCAACTAACATACATGAAGTGGAATCTTTGATAATGCAACTGGAGAACAACAAAGCTCCGGGTATTGACGGCCTGAACAATTTACTGGTTAAGCGGATCCGTCAAGAGATCCTCGGCCCCCTAACCTCAATATATAATCTTAGTTTATCACAGGGAATTTTCCCTGATAGTTGGAAAATTGCCTCAGTATCCCCAATTCACAAAGCGGGGGAACGTGACAACCCGAATAATTACAGGCCTATTTCTTTATTGGGTGTCTTCTCAAAAATTCTCGAAAAAATAGTAAATTCTCGTTTGGTTAAATACTTAGAGAGTAATAACCTAATCTCAAACCATCAATTTGGTTTTAGACGGAAGAAAAGCACAGCCGATGCAGTCTCCCTCCTCACGTCAATCGTTGCTTCGCATTTAGATTGCAGAAGAAGCTGTCTTTGTGTATTTCTCGACCTTGCAAAGGCATTTGATACCGTTTCTATTCCATTACTGCTTAGAAAGCTTGATGGATGCGGTATCAAAGGCCACGCACTTCTGTGGTTTGAGAGCTATCTGAAGGGAAGGCTTCAGTGTGTTAAAATTGGAGACCAAAGAAGCTCAACGAGAGAGGTCAATTTTGGAGTCCCACAAGGTAGCATCTTAGGCCCCACCCTTTTTATACTTTATATGGACGACATTCACAAGGTCCCTCTATCTAACGCGGATATTCTCTGCTACGCAGACGATACAGCTGTCATATTCTGCGGTGAAAATTGGGATGAGGCTGTGTCTACCGCTCAAAAAGGTATGACTCAAATTAATTCATGGCTCGAACGCAATTTACTAACACTAAATGTAGATAAAACCAATTATATTTGTTTTCATAAAACTTCAGTTTCGGCACCCTCTTTATGCGACATGATAGAGTTTCCGCAAACAGGGACGGCTAATCTTTCAATTAAAAGAGCTCAAAAAGTAAAATACCTGGGTATCATATTGGATGAAAATTTGAACTTTAAGAGTCACATACATCTGCTCTCTGATCGTGTCCGTAAAATTTCAGGTATAATAAAAAAACTTCGGAATTCTGCTAAAACTGATCTGCTTAGGAATGTTTATTATGCTCTTTGCCAATCCATTATCACTTATTGTATTAACTCTTGGGGCGGGGCTGCGAAAACATCACTTATCGGCCTTGAAAGAGCTCAACGAGCGGTCCTAAAAACAATGTTATGCAAGCCCTTCAGATACCCAACCTCTGAACTTTATAAAGACAGTGACGTTCTGACGGTGCGGCAGCTTTTCATCCTCTATAGCTCTCTTTCCACCCATAAATCTATCTTAAATTTAGTTGATTACAAAGATCTTGTAAAAAAGCGTGTCTTCAAAATTCCAAACATAACTACACACTCAACATTCGCTAAGCGCATGAACCCATACATTGGCATCTTTATATATAATAAAATAAATTTAAAATGTAACATTAAGAGTTTTTCTATTTTTAAAGCTAAAAAAGTTATTACATGCTATTTAAAATCATTAAATTACACACAAACAGAAAAGCTTCTTGTCTCAATACATTAAATTAATATAAATTATTGTTTATTTACATTATATTGTATATGTATCATATAATTTTATTTATTTTAACTTTAATTTATGTACTTATTTAACTTATTTTATTTATTTATATAGTTAGGTATCTATTTATTTATATTTATTTTTTTAAATTTAGTTCATTAGCTGTTGTACTCAATTCATATCTTATATTTAAATTAGTTATTTTAAATCTTTTTTAATCAACAATTACGGTACCACGAGCAAATCCATTCTTTATAATCGTACCAGCTCTCACGACACAAGTTCTCTTAGTGTGGGAGCTACAGTTAATAATTATATTGTATAATAAGTGACAGCAAAATATGATGTTGTTAAATTTTGTTTTGTTACATACTGTGTTTTTGCTGAAATAAATAATTTTTCATTTTCATTTTTTTCATTTTCATAGATATTGGTTTTATATTAATTTATATTTTTTCTCCAGATTACTATTACATCTACTAAACATCCCTTTATCGGTATCATAAAGCCGCGTATAAACTAAGCGCGGCAAACCATCGAACATAGGCGCGCGCGGCGGCCGCGCACTATGTAGACGGGATCGCCGCGCGCGGCGACGCGAACATTGCCGCGCTCGAACGTGCCGCGGGGCGATCCGCTCACTGTCGGTTTTTGAGACCGCATCAAAGGAGATTCAGGCGTTCGCTCGCGCGCCGTGTGGACGGTTTGTAGTTTTGGTGATTCGGCTCGCGCGGCGTCTACGTAAAAATGGACAACGAAAAGTGCCGTTTACTAATACAATTGTATGGCGCTAATGAATTTTTGTGGAACAGCAAATCCTCCCAATACCACAATAAATCGCTGAGGTATGATGTGTGGGTAGAAATCAGTAAGAAAATGGATATACCTATTCCTGACTTGAAAAAGAAAATGACTACACTTTTGGCGTCCTACAGAAGAGATGTTCGTGATGGATCGCCTGCCGCGCGCGGCAACTACGTTCAACTTAAAATATATCTACATATTGGCTCGCGCAGCAAATGAACGTCAACTCTGGTCGAACATTGGCTCGCGCGGCTGCCGCGCTTAATTTATACGCACCTTACGTTTATCGCTAAATACCATAGATTTAAACAGAATATAGACATGTCAGCACATACTTAATCTGGGAGGCGTAGGCGATCCAATCTTGGTACAGACGTCACTCCGAGATAACCGACGAGCGTGAATAATTCGTAACCTTACATTACCTATGAATATATTTATTGCATTGCTGTCTTGATCGCCATCTTGAATTTAATCTTCATCTCATGCTGATTGCAAGTAAGAAACTAGACACAGTTAAATATTCGTGGAAAACGCGTCCAGCAGGGCTATTGTCTAATTTTGACACATTAAGTGATCAACATAG
>CAJQZN010032347.1:0-13292 GCA_907164685.1 Colias eurytheme | reverse complement strand
AGCATTATTTCGTGATCTTACGGTGCATTCACATCAAACGAACATAGATCTAGAGTTATCGCAAGATCATTCTTTCGTGATCTTTTAGTGTAAACTCGTATTCAGTATTAGAACATTGCATGGAAACTTTTCGAACGCACTAAGCACAACGAAATGCTCTACGCCTTACACTTAAAGAATTTGACATAGTGGGGTTAGAATGAGCATTCGCTCGTCTGATGTAAATGCACCGTAATGTATATACCTACTAGTGTACGCTTGCGGTTTTGCCCGGCTTTACGTGTTATAGCTGGTGTTTCTTGTATTAATCTTATTCCGTTGGTGTGGATTTCTCATGCTCGATTTTGAAGGAAATGTTTGGTAGTGTATGTGCAGTAACGAAAGAAAGAAAGAAAGAAACATTTATTTATCAAGGACAGCACAACACACACACATATAAAACATAAAGAACCGTAAGAGATAAATAAGAAAGCACCACGACAAGAAAATAGCAACAATAACACTAAAATTAATAACATAAAAAAAAGCACGTAGAGAAAATAAAATTGACAATCAGTATTATTATTAAGGTGTGTCATACGATCCTGACAAAAAGGAGACAGCTCAGCATATGCTGCAACGTTCTGGAACATTGCCAGCGCTGTTTTTCAGTGCCCCCCTTTATAATTATGAAGGCTTCGAGTTGGGACGAAAGGAGTAACTTAGGTTTACATATATACATAAATACACAAAAAAAAAATAAATGAAATATAATAACTTATAGATAGGTACGACGATACAACGCGACTAACGACGAATATAAATACATAATAAATACACAAATAATAAATATTTCAGGACAATTTTCACGTAAATTTAATATATATAAATACCACTAAAACTGGATTTGGTGAGCTAATAATATACTTTTAAATTTAGATTTGAAAGTATATAGTGTTCGTAGATTCCGTAACGGTGGTGGCAAGTTGTTCCAGCATTTAGTGGCGTTATATTTAAAGCTACCCTTAAAACAAGCGGAATGGTGTTTGGGTACGAGGAGTTTGTGTGCATCCCTGGTGTTGTATTTGGTGTTTTGTTCACTCCTCCAGATAAGTTTTTCGAACAGATAGTGAGGCGATTCTGTTTTGACAACACCAAAGAGAAGGGATGCAAAGTGCAATTGCCTGCAGCGGTGCTCCATGTTTAGACATCGCGCATTATTAAGATAGGGCGTGATGTGATCCCTCGGTGGGACATTCCAGCAGAACCGTGCACATGCGTTCTGCACTCGCTGGATTACACGTTTTGTGCGACCTAATAACCGGTGTCCATTCCATACACAACATCCATCCATTTTGTTACTAGTTGGTTTTCTGGTCACATTTTCACTTGATTATAACACTAGATTATATTGAATCTTTGAAATAGACTACGTCCCTATCCAAAATAGGTGCCTAGGTATCGTCACTTTTTGGATGCTCATTGATAGGCGAAATATTTATAGATAGATTATAATATATATGACAAACATTTATTTCTTTTATGATAATTGGTTTATAATATGTATTTTTAATTATGTACTATTGGTAATAGATAGAGACAATATACATATATACTTAATTTATAAGGTTGGTTAAGCACCTACAATTAATGTAACAACGACAAACAAAATACAACAACATTGACGTAAAAAAATTGCTAGTCACTGTGACATAGTGTTGAAATTAAGTAGGTATACAAAATATGAATTGCAAATCTGTATTCTGTATCTACCTAAATGAAAAGTATTATATTCTGAATTATAATTGATAACAACTTGGCACAAAAAAACAAGTGAAGTGTGAATTTTATTGTCTCATTGAAGGTCTTAATAGAATGCCGTCAATTTAGTTTTGCCTTCATCTACACCACAGTTATTGGAATTAATGTTCATCAGAATAAATAATTATACGATTCGGGAAGAGGGCCAAAAAAAAGATTATTTAATTTACCTGAAAATAATGTTTTTGAAACTACACAACAAAGCTACTCCGTGGCCCGTGCGAATTAAGTAAGGGCATGTCACCCTATCCCTATATCCCTACACTATTAGGTATCTACTACTCAATTTATTATTGGATTAATGCCCACAGCCCATAGATTTGATTTTAATTTTGATACTATGTATCTTAAACATTTTTAAATAGATCTTTACATCGTCAATATTATATTTTATTCTTTGAAGGTTATGAAACTTTTTGTACCTGCTTATATTTGTGATTTACATTAAGTACTATTTCCTTGTTTTTTTAAAGTAATCTCTGCAATCGGATTATTTTAGCTCAGGTTTAAATATCATTAAGATGCTTCAAAGAATTAACGGCTTTTACGTTCTAACGCATATCTGCCCTTTTGTTTTATAATTCCTCTAAACAATTACCTTTCATATTTCTAAGTACGGTTAGGTTTTGCGGTTTGCAGCTCAGTAATTATAAAACCGAGGGCAGCAAAATTTAGTCACAGCATTTCAATTATGTAACAGCGTTTCACGATGCCATTTCCGACATTGTTGCGGTGCAGTTGACCTCTCCGAGCCAACTTCGGAGCTTGGAGTTCGTTGAGATGGATGAATGTCCTGAGGCAACTATGAACCATCTATTATGGCTCGCGTTGGAGAAGCTTCCACTAATGGGATATGCCTTTGTGCTTGATAAGTGGCGCTGGGACGTCTTTGCCAATAGCAGTATGGGAAATTTGAATCAACATTGGTGGGACCTCAGGTAATGTGACTTTCAAAGTCACCACAATATTGGTGCATTTGTTTTGGATTGTCACGTTGACTATTAGAATGTTATTAAATTGATCGATAGTCGGGCCTGTGTTAGGGTAGGTTAAGTTAGCGCGACGTTCACTCGGTGTTTGAGTCGGTTCTTTCCACAAGTCATGGAATTTTTTGGCAATA
The DNA here is from genome assembly GCA_907164685.1 of Colias eurytheme. Taxonomy (NCBI): domain Eukaryota; kingdom Metazoa; phylum Arthropoda; class Insecta; order Lepidoptera; family Pieridae; genus Colias; species Colias eurytheme. Next base: position 10,372 of record CAJQZN010032347.1, on the reverse strand, counting down.
TTAAAACACGTTTATAAGTAGATTGAAGGAGATATTTTTGCTTTTAACAGACGTTTCCAAAAACGATAGAGTCACCCAATTCGTAGCATAGGCAATTGTTCTACATTTTGCCTATATAAGAAGTTCTGCAACTTTTTCTTATTGAATTCAAATAAATTTGAACAATTATTATTAAAAGTTTTGTGTAAAAAACTATAGGTACAATGCCTGTAATACCTAACTAACTCTAGGCTTATTGCTCGGTGGTTCGACTATGAAGAAGTTATTAAAGTTTTTGTGACTTATATTATAATGTTATTAAAAGCAAGCATTAATTATTTAATCACAATAATTATAATTTAAAGTTTAATTATAATTTACAATTGAAGACCTAACAATCGTGTACATTTTGATATCTTTCTGCTATGTAAGTTCACATCATTACGACATGGCTTAATAAGCCACACAAATATTATTACTGAAATATTGTAATCAAAATCTTTATACTAGTTTGATTTTATGCAGATATCTTAGAACTGCAATTATTTTCACTGTGTAATTACGCGTATGTACTGAACTCAATTATGTTTGTCGAGATGACGTTAGTTTTAAATTAAGAAATAACTATATTTTCTGCAACCATGTTGTGGCCTGTGGGCCATGCGAAAAGGGTTCTTGTATTATTAAACCACTATCTGCATTGTAAAAAAATCTTTAATGAATGGCACAGTTTTTGCGTTTTTTGCTTATGAAATTTATAATAAGTATTGATTTATTTTCAATTTTTTATTATGTAGAGTGTAAATTAAAGATTTTTTTAAGATCTTTGTTATTGGAAAATTTGCCTAACAAGTTAAAATAATTAATAGGTACGTATTTTCATAATTGTATAATGTTTTAGGATAGAGGAGACAATGATATCCCCACCAGTACCCAGGAACGAGAGCGACCTGGATCCAGCCTCCAAGTACCACGTGGTGTCACATGTTCAATACATTACGTATGTTTCTGCAGTCTACATTAATTTTATTAATAATATCTACATTTTTATTGAATTATCTTGTTTCATCATTATTAAAAAACTTTGGAGGTCTATTTGCGGTAAATGTGATATCCATCTGCCACAATCTGCCATTGTCCTAGATTATACGATGGATTAACTTAATAGTTAATAATAGTTAATTGGTCGAAAAAAAAATTGAATAAAAATCAATTATAGCTTTGGATTCGAACTCGTCTTTCGTGATTCGTCTTAACGTAGCTTGCGATCGGTAGGCCTAATAAATATAATAATATAATATATAATTTTCATACTTTGCTACAGAAGCAAAAATTTAAATCAGTTCAGATATTTTGGAATATAACTTACATACATAAAAACTTTCACCTTTATTTGAATACGTATCTAAAAATTGCATTAAAATGAGGATTTAAAAAATTAATTCTTCACTTTTTATCATACAGGTATTTAGTCTCACATATATTAGAGTTCCAAATCCTACGGTCCTTATGCAAAAGGGTGAACCATACTGGACCACTGCAAAAATGTTCCATACACGGTGAAAAGGAAGCAGGAAAATTGCTCAGGTAAGTCATTGTGATTTTAGTAACATTTTAGTAGTGTACTCTAGAACATCCGTGTTAGGATGACATAGCTGAAGGTAATTCGTAGACCTTATGCAAAGCAGATTGTGTTAAGATTTGGATGAAATTAGAGATAATTGTTGTGTTCCAGTTTTGTTTACAAACATAATATACTCGGTAAAAAAGGCTTTGTATCTATATTTATTTCTAAGCAGTAAATGTTTGTAATTTCGAAATTTTCAATGTTCTTAATCAAAATAATACCTAATATTATGTACCTAGTACCTGTTACACACTATAATCTAATGTTTAGGTTATGCGAAAATCAGTAGGTGGTCGTTAAATTGGTCAAGACAATATTTAGATCCTGATAAAGTGAAAAATAACGAAAGTAATATTGTATATCATGCTCTACAGTCTACTGTAATTTATTGGGTGTTATAATTAATTATTATTATTTTTAATTCTTAAAACGGAGTCGCCAAATTTATGCCGGCTTGATGTCTCTCGACTAGATCATCCTCAAATAAAATGATCGATTGTAATAGTAATTCTATAAATAGGCTGTACTAAGGTCATCGTAACAACCTTAATTTAAGCATTTACTTGCATATAAATGTCGAGACCTTACGGAGGTCACCGCAGTTACATTTGGAAGCAATGAAGAATTTTTGCAATTTTGATTTATTGCTCATATCTTTGTCTGAGCTTAGTTTTTATTTTTCAACTAGGTATAGAAATAATCCATTGTTATGGGTGATAACATGAAGCATTTATAAGCTCTTTTGAAACGGCAAGACCGATACTTTTTTAATATTATTTGTTTGTATTTGGTACTTAGGTCTTTATGTAAATTAAATGAATCATACATTAATTTACGTTTTACCTCTCACCTGTAATATATTATATCCCGTTTTAACAAAGTTGTGACATAAAATATTTATGAAAAAGACAGTAAATATTTATAAACAGGAAGAACCTCTCAGAACTTGAGATATTATTAATACTTTTGCATTGAAAGACTTATTAGTATTTAGTATGCAACATATTCTTGTCCCATGATTTTCCTGTGTATCTCATAGGCAGACTTAAATAATTTTATCTGTTTTACCTATAGGTAGTAATGTTAGAGAAAAATTCCCTACGTATGAAATTTTCTGCCAACCCGTACTTGAGCTTCATGGAAGATTGTGGGCTATGGTCTTAAATCTTCGCCCTGCAAGAGTAAATACATACCTAGTCTGATGATGTTTATTTTTAATTTAATTATGTTTAATTATTTAAAAATAATTAATTTTTAATTTAGATTTAATCCCCCAACTCGTAACTATTACACCCTTTTTTTCCTTGTTAAAAATTGCCCAAATTTTTCTTTACAGTGATGGCATGTCGTTAGGAGCCAGTGAAGATTGGAGAACAGTGCTTCAAACAATGACGGGAGAAACTGAACTGTCCACAGCTGGAATTCTCGAATATTTTTCCACACTTAAAACTTTATTAGATTCTGAAACAGCTAGACTTGAAAATTTAAACGACGACATGGACAAAAGCGCACCAATAGTCGTGGGAATTATTGTAATCATTTTAACTTTTTTGATGTTCTTGCTCTATTGTATAAGAAAACGTGACATTCTCAACAAAATGTTTGCTTTTTGTGGTCTAAGAAAGAATGGCTCTTTAGATATAGTTACAAATGAAATATCACACTCAAAATCCAATGAAGTTGAGGGAATCAGTGAGGACAAAGTATAAAAATGTTGTTAAAAATTTTATTGAAAAACAGTTTAAGTTATGAATCAATTTTTATTATTGCAATTTATATTAATAGTTAGCTTTTATAATATGTAGGTACCATATCATGCTTTTTTGTACCGTTAACTAGAGATCTACGGGGAGATGTTTTGATTATAATATCAGAAAATTTTGGTTGTTTTATTCCGATCCTTATCAAAATATTCACAACCTTCATATTAGATTTTACGATGTGCAAGAAAGATAATAAATTACTGGCAGATTTAACAGCCGATACAGTTTTAATAAGTAAAAGAGAGAGTAAATACTACGCTACCTACCTTATCAAATTTATAGGGTACCATTTTTTTATATGAAAGGGAAAATCTGGAGACCAAGATTTACTTGTCGTTTTTTTAATACTATATCGCTTTATCATCCCCGAATCTTGCATAAAAATTTCATGAAAATCGTTTCAGCTATTTCCGAGATTCAGGTTATATTTATGTACAAGAGTTGTCTCTTTATTACTCTTTAAAGTACACTCGTAGGTCCAAATTTCATACTTCTTCGTTTTCGCACTTTTTGTAAAAACGGATAGGTATACTTAAAGTTTTTTTTTACTTATTATTTGAGATATTGACCTGTAATAATTATGCACAAACTTGATACCCGAATGTTTCATGAAAATTATTTTAGTAGAGGGTAAAAATACGAAGTAACTCTTGTGACCACGACTTGCAGGATTATTGTTTTTAATTATTATTCTCATATTAGTTTATGTTGTGTAAAAACTAAATCAGATAAAAATAAAGCCCTAGCGGCGAGTGTCATACCTTGGACGGTTCATCTTCATTAATGACATTATTGGTATTTTATGCAAAAAATGTATTTTAAAATAACAAAATTAAATTTAAAAATTAAAATTAGAAGTCCCATTGATAAACAACAAATAAACAACTTTCTAATTTACGAGAAGCAAAGATCCAAACAACTTTCGACTGGCCGTTTTAGGAAGCAATCAGACATGTAGCTGCTACCGAATGATACGTACTGTCGAACATCACAGTGGACATCCGCCCAGAACTGACTTGTAATGGTTAAGAATGGCTAGCTAGTACAAACAAACTGCAATCTCCAAGTAGTTACAGTTTGGATCAAACGCACGCAGGCGGCTCGACTCGCGGCGGATTTCGCGACATTTTCGCGCGCGATTGTATTTCAAAATTCGAATTCCATTTTTGCAACGCTGTCCGCCGATAGATAAAATAAAAAAAAAATAAATTACTTGTTTAGTTGAATAAGGAAGACTGAATGAGTATTATTACAAAGTGATGAGATTTGACTGTGATTAAATATTTAGCAACAGGGTAAGTAGTCAATTATATTTCAATAAGAATAATATTATCCTAATGCTCTTTTCTGACGTCAAAAAAACCAATGCATAATAATTATTGAAATACAAATATTTTCCTTAAAAGAGTTTACAAATCCTAATATACAATAAAAGCAACATTTAGGCACTGTCGATTACTAAAAAAACCTACATGACCTATATAAAAACCTTTTTACCTAATACACACATGTACATTGTACATACACATTTTATTTATTTTTTATATTAAGAGTTTAACATATTATAATGTACAAAATTTTTATCTACTTTTTCAATTTCATGTTTAGTTCGCTTTATTCCGATGCTTTATTCAAACGTTTTAGATATAGACCTTTAATTCCAGCATAACTACTGAAATGAAAAAAAATAAAACAAAAGCTACGATTTTTTTTTTATTCGTAGCTTACTTATAGCTCAGTCTCAGTTGTAAACGGTAATAAGAGGTCGCGGATTGTGCGGATCCTTTACAGACGCTATTTTTCTTTACAAATTATTGTTATAATTACGTATTCATAGATTGCAAAAGTTTCTCGGGTACTAATCTAATTAAGTCACATAGAAAAGTTAAAACTTTCCATTAATAATTTTTTTAAAGAATACTTGGGGCGTAATTTACAATCGATATCGAAGCCAAAAATATAGAGACCAATTATAGTAACGGAGCGATGTGGATTAAACCGCGGGGCACAGCTAGTTAATTTTTAAAACATTATTGTATATGTGCATACCTATAATAATTAATGTCTATTGCTATTATGGAGGTCATTTTTTGTATGAATATAAAAAATCCGTTATAGTTTAACCAGTTTTTATGCAACTTAATCTGCCAATACAAGATATTCCTTTCTATTCAACTTTTTGATTTTTTTGCACCCAATTTGCACCACACATTTTAATTATAATTATATTATTCAATTATAATTATATTATGTGACTTTATAATTAAATATTTTTTTTTAATATGTGACTTCTCATTTTTTTTAATTACGTAATGAATTCTTGTGACATCAAATATTACATTTTGTAAATAACTATACAAAATTGTTAGTGTGACGGTGCATTTACATCAAACGACCGAATGCTCATTCTAATATAACTACACTATGCTAAATTCATTTACCTAGTGTAAACAGGCGTAGAGCATTCTTTCTTAGTGAGTGCTGAAAGATTCTATGCAATGTTCTAATACTGAACAACACTGAATACGTGTGTTCGTTTACGCATCACGAAAGAATGCTCTTGCTCTAGCTCTAGTTCGATGTTCGTTTGATGTAAATGCACTGTATGAGAAAAATCTATTTTAACCAATTCGTTTGTTATTTTCCACTATTACCCAATTCCCTATATACTATAAAATAAATAATAATAAAAATCGTTTATTAAGAAACAATACATACAAACAAAAACAATTTAGACACGACGATCGCTAGCGACGATGCTAGAGACGATCGACGCCTTCCTCTCCAGACTTAGCCAGTATTGTTAATTTAAATTATATACTATTATATAAATTTATAAAATAGAGAATGATTAAGAACTAATTGAGGTTAAAAATAACATTTCGGGCATGCAGTTTGTGTGTGTGTGTGTGTGTGTGTGTGTGTGTGTTGTTCCCCTATTTGAGATTTGTTGACTATATAACATGATATTGATCATTATTATGAGTATACTTTCAATCTTGGAACATTAAACTGCTCTAAGCTTTCTTTAAATAGCCTCTATCAATGCAAATTCCTAAACCAAATCAGTGACTCTACTTTTTGGCATTTTAGTATGTGATCGTTCCTACTTAATAACCGTCTTGTTTTAATTCTCGAATTTTGAATGTACAATAATTTAAAACAAGTTAACATCATTTTCCGGGGAAAATTGTTAAAAAAGAAAGTTTCTCATTCGTTCGGAAATTATGTAATAATTATGCGAACTTTTTTAGACTCAAGCTTTTATATGTACTTAACGCACGACTGTGTATCTGTTCTATAACTATTGTCTATAGAAACTTTATTAAAAAATAATGGTTTTGATTACAATAATATTACATTCGTTTTTCATCTGAATGAACAAGGCTTCAAGACTAGGCATAGGCACGTATTAATTATGCATAGGTTGACGACCTCAAATAATATACTTTATGTCGACTGTCATCTATATGTGCAATTTGCTTTATGATTACATGTAAATTGAAAATGTAGATTGTACTTTTCAAACTTCCAGGCTGGACTAGTACTTAGGTACATCTACATGATGATTTAACAACACCGCTTTAGTTTGCTTTTGTTAAAGAGCACAAAACATGTGATTATACAAAAAGTACAGAGTAATAATTTGATTACGTGTGCAAAGTCGGGTAACAATAGCAGTTGTTCAAAGTTGCAAGGACACAGGACTATTAGAGCTGATAATGTCATATGGGTACTGTTTAACTTAATTTCTTAATTCGATACCTAGATACTTCAATAGATAATGACGATTTTATATTGAAAACGATGCAATTTTTGAAAATATAGGTATGTATGTAGTTATGAATATAACACGAATAAACAAAATTTACACTCAAATAATTGTATAGCGCGTATATTATGTTGGTAGCGACCAGCGATAGCGCGATATTAGCTCCAATTTCTAAGGTTAGAAAATCATGATTATTAAAATAAATGTCTTTGAATATAAGAACTAATCAAATATTAGAAATGCTGTTGAATTTACCATTACGCACCATTACGTTGTCACTTTAAAACAGTTTTTGCATGGTATTTCCAGTGATTTCGTGAACATAAAAAGTAAAAACCCAGTGGACACCAAATGTATGTTTTGATATATACTTGCGCTAAACATCATAATAATTCCAAATATAACTCGAATACTTTTTTGCTATGTGAGTGTGAATTCTCACCACAACCACAGAATAATAACTAGTAGGTACCTAGCTAGCTACCAAAACACACAACACCTACAATTTCTTAAGAATGCAGAGGGTTAGGTAAATTATTTAATTTACAGTTATCAGGCTTAATTATGGAAATATTTTCTTTTGTCTGTCAGTATAATTTGTATTTTCAGTATTGATGATTTTCTAAACTGCATGACTTCGGACTTCTTCTTGCTAACAATAGAAATAATATCTATTTAATTAGAATTAGGTACACCGTACAGTAATTTGCTCTTGATAGAGTTGTTACAACTTACAACCAACGTTTTATCTATCGCTTATGGTACGATACCTTCTAAGTATAAAAAAACCTACAAATGAAGAAATAAAAATATTTCTTCTATTATCCATCTGATACAGTTCAATTAGGCGTATGTATACGGATATCAAAACAGTTCGATGAGTTTTCTATAAATATTTGTTTTCATTCCCATAGTCTTTAATTGGCTTTGGTACCGGAAAGCCGTTAAAATGGATAGAATTATTTATTTACGTTATTATATTATTTAACTTAAATGCACTCACATATTTAGTAGGAAAAACCATGATCTTGTCAACTTTTTTGTTTCCGCCTTGCGTTCCAAATTTTTCCTACATTATGTGTACAAATTACAGGAAATTACAATTGTACTTACAATACTTCCTGTGTTATCGTAAACAAATTAAGGTTTCTACTTTAGATGAAAAACTAGCTCCCGCCCACGATTGTGTACGTGCATCCCCGTTTTTCCCCGTTCCCGCAAGAATTTCGGGAAATCCTTTCTTAGCGGATGCTTACGTCCTAACATATACCTGCATGCCAAATTCCAGCCCGATACGTCCAGTGGTTTGGGCTGTGCGTTGATAGATCTCTATATCAGACACCTTTGAGTTTTATATATACGTATAAGATATAGGTACCTAAGGTATAGGAAACTAAATAACATTGTAAAATTACTATTTTTTGAACTCAGCTACTGTTTAAAAGCATTATTTTATAATAATTTTATATTTTCCCTTCTCTCAGACAATGTTGCATTTACTTTGAATTTTTTTTTGAAAATCTTATGAATATATTTTTTTTATAATAGATATCGGTTTATTCGAAATTTACACTGTATGTCCACTATTGTAAAGGTAACTAATATCATGGACCAATATACTCAAGCTAATATTCACATTTCCTGTATTTATAACAATTATAATTCAAGCTCGTTCTAGGCTCTTTTTATGCAATAAATATACTATGTATAAGTTCTTCAAAAAGGAATAGTCTGTATCAATTTAAACAATTTTGTAGCTTAAGTTGATATAATAAATATAAATTTCCATGTTATTTTACTGTCGAAAATTATTCCATCGTTCTGTCTTACTTTACGTACTTTTTGAAAAATATCAAACTCTATGACATGATTATTATGTCGCTAGGAATCATCAGCCGAGAGGCAACGATGCAAAAACATTTAACGAGGCAGCAAATTACTGACAATTTTATATTTAGCAGTTTATTGTGTTTTTTGCGTATAAAAAAGTCATTTTATACAAATAAGTGTACGTGTGTATATTATTTTATTAATTTCAAAGCATTCATGGAGCCATTATAATCAGAATGGTTGGTTGCGTAGGTGACATTTCAATTTTTTTCAATAAATATATTATACGAAAACTTTACTTTTTTTCTAACCTACTTGATTATCATATAGATAGGTATCTCCTTTTCAAACTTTTTAACGATAAAATTGACTGCTAACAAGACTCAACATTCGTGTCCCGTTCAAAATAACTCCATAGTGTGCGTCCACACTGAATGCGCGGTGGCGGCGGCCTAGGCGGGCGCGACGAGCGGGCGCTCGCGGTGGCCACACCGACGCGCGAGCTCAAGTAGCGGTTCGACGTTTTTCGGGTGTTGCAAACTTTGGACGATTTGCTATTTTTACTGGACAGTCCGATTTTGAGATGAGATCATTATAGAAGTTGTACACGAAATAAATAAAACAGAGAAATAACGGGTGAATCTTATATGAAGAATTGAGATTATACCCTACAAAATTACTGTGGTGTATATAATATGTGTTTTAGATTGAATCGCACTTATAAATAAAGAAGTTTCACTTCAACAATTAAGTATTTACCGCTATTTTACGAAAAACAATAAAGGATATAATATAAGAAGTCGAGCGACAAGACCGAACTGGTTTGATACCCCCGCCGTCCGCGCATTGGGTCGCTTGCTGACTAGGCCCGTAGTGTGGCCAGAACGCGCGGATAGGAGAGTTTGAAAACTACGCGCGCTAGCTCGCTCATTACCGTCGCACTAGGCTTCCGCCTTAGTCATTTCAATGTGGACACAAAGGCGCGTTTCATACGTTTGATATTTCGCGCCCGCCGTCGCAACCGCGCTAGGCTCGCAGTGTGGACCTGCACATAAGCTCCTACTCATTATAATATTTATACGCATTTAGTTCATATTTATGATAACAAAATTTTCAATGTCAAATTTTCAATATGAAAAATAGTGTTAACGCTCTATATTATTAAGTCCAACAACTGTGTAACAAGGCAGTAACTATGCACTCAGTTTAAATTCAAATTATTTATTCAATTTGCTATACGACCATAAAATCTATTCGTAGGAATTCAATAGGCAGGTATCAATTTTATCAAAGAAAACAATATTTTATTTTCACATTTATTTATTTTACAATATACATATAGGTAACTAGGTTACCGCCCGCGGCTTCGCCCGCGCAGTCAAAGAAAAACCCGCATAGTTC
>CAJQZN010032346.1:45440-68944 GCA_907164685.1 Colias eurytheme | reverse complement strand
CATGCCACTTCTGTACCACGTCAAGTTTAACGGATTTTGCTCCTTATTACCTATTTGCATTTTGGATATTGTGTAAAATGTTGTATCCAACTTCATCTATCTGTAAAACATGAAAGAGCGATCAGACTCTAAAATAAAACATTCAAGATTGATATCATTATCACCTGATAAATGGTAAATTGATGATATATTAGATTTTGATTTGGCCCGCGGCTTCGCTCGCGTTTTCAAAGAAAAACCCGCATAGTACCCGTTCCTGTGGGATTTCCGGAATAAAAAGTAGCCTATATTGTCTTATTCTGGGTCTTCAGCTAAAATGATAACAAACATCCATCCAGCCATCCATCCATCCTCACAAACTTTCGCATTTATAATATTAGTAGGATGACTGAAAAATTTAAAAAAGTAAAAATATGACGAAAAGAAGATATATTTTAAAAATAGCTTTTAAATTAATTTTCAGTAGGTATTATGACTGGTAAATGCACAGTAATTTTTCAATCCAACATTTGGCCAAATATATTTTCCAGCCTTTTAAAGCATCTAGTGTTATTCTAACATGTAAATATGATTGTTCATAACAAACTTTATCTTATTATATTCACGAAAGTCCTGTAAATTGGGCTAATCGCAGTCTTGGCGCACGTTCAAAACGCATAGTTCAAAACATATTTTTGTTTGAATGACGGTCTCGTGTTAAGCAAGCCAAATTAATGAAATTAAATGTAGTTTTAACGTATACAATATATACCTAAAAAACCATCTTTCTGCACCGCATACCTATTAAATTGACAAAAATATTGATAGAGTAGGTTTATACAATAATTGTAACCAATGAAATATAAAACAACATTTTATTTCAGACCGCCATGCAAAAGGAAATTGTTTATTAAAATACATAATTTTAAAACACTGCTTTATATAACAGCAACATTTCTATCCATCCCTACTTCTCAATTCATAGAAACAACGCAATAATCCATACAATCTTTGCCCCGTCCATATCAAAAGCGCTAATTATCCGCTTTAACCAATCCCATAGCAAGCTACTTATGAACTAGGAGCTCTCGTAACAAACCCTAAAGCGCTTTAATACTGTGTAGCAACGTGATTGTGGTGCAGACTATAACATTTCCTATCTATTCAATGACCGGAATATTGTTCTAGTAATATGCTGAGCTTTTACGATAACTGTGCTCGATATTGGCTAAGATACAGTTAGTGCTTGGAACGTATTTAGCGTTGATTGAGCTGACGGAATTAGTAAAATGATTCGTTTTCGGCAAACAATAGGTCTTGAAATTGGTTTGGACTAAAAAGTGAGCTGTTAGCTGTTCATTGTTCTATCACAAAATGATTTATACTTTTTCGTTTATTAATTATATAATTAGATTTTCAGTACATAATAATACACAATGTTTAATGCGACTCAATATAAAATTATATTGCATCGGAAATGTGAAGTTATTATTGTCCAAAATAGTGTGAAGTTATGAGGGTTATGAAATGTAAATTCGACTCATTGGTTGTTGAAATTTATTAAAACAATAAGCTCAAATATTATTTATTTTCCGCATTTCCATTTCGGTAAAATTCGTATTGAGGACACAAATTAAAAAGTAACCGAATAATAAACATAAACACAGAATTTTTGGAATCCCGAGATTACTAAGATTTTATATCATCTCAAACTTTAAACGTATACGTTAATAGATATATAAATGATATATAAAATGTTTGCGAATTCCATACTTTCATGAGAAGATAGTGCTTCGATTGCGGATAATGTGCATATGATGTGATAGCACTTGCAATCCGACCTCATTAGTGATAACTTCATTTGTGCACCCTTGACATGAAATGTGGTATCTGTAGGCAAAAATAAAATATTTCAACGAAAAATCCATCAGCTCTTTATAATGAACAAGTAGCTTGCTCTGGCTTCGTTTGTTTTATACTGAGATAAAAACTTGAATAATGTCTTGAAAAGTACAGTAAAGTAATGATAGTTTATGTCACTAGAAAGTATATGTTTTTTATTAGTGAAATAATTTTCAGAACCGGTTGAGTAGTTTTTGTTTTTGATGCAAATTCAAAAACTCTTATCTTTCCCCGTTAAACATAATGGATTTTGAGGTAAAGTTATTGACATTATTAGCGCAAAGAACATTGAACAAATATAGATTGAGATAGACCAAGAGATAGACACCTATCCATTATCTGATAACTACTTCTTAAAGTTACATTAAATCTTGAAACATGTAACACACAAGTTTAATGTCATAAATAAGATCAGACAAACAAGAACCTAACAAACAAAACTATAAAGTGCTATATTAACTTAGTCTGTCTTTTTGATTAAACTTCGTCCCTAGGTGAGGTAAAATTTATTTTATTTCCCTTTGATCTTAACGTCCGTCTTTATAGAAGCGTCTCTGAGGGATCAACTACTTCAGACCAATGTTTTAATTATTCTTAGTTTCTTTTTAAAACATTCTTAGTCTTGTATGGTCTAGCAGTAGTTTAAATGAATTAACTATCTACTCGTAATAAAACTTGAATAGGTTTTATTTCATTTGGCTAGTTTTAACTTTTAAAAACTCTAGTACCTTCTGTCAAAGAATCTCATAGTTAAACTTTTTTTATATTTTTAGTTAATATAGGACGTCTTTAACATTATAAAAATCGTATTTTTTTATGACATATGTTTAGAGACGTTTTAGACAAATACCTACTGAAATTAAAATATGTATGTAATTGAAACTCTATAATTTTAATTTTAATTAATTGAAGTGGTATGTCAAAAAGACGAAGATGTAACGACCTTAATAAATATTTGTTCAGCATTTCATTCATAATATTTATTTAATTTAGCTATCAAAATTTAAACTCCGCAAATAAATCTGAAATAAAAGTAATAGAGATATTCTTCCTTTTTTCGATAAGCTAACGTACGTTGTTTTTATTGTTATAATATTTCAATACATACATTGGCCATAAATTGTCAGTAACATCACAATTTTTCATCACGCCGATATCGTCATAAAACTAGATAGTTGCCCACCTAAAATAATGTATGTACATATTTTATTTTTTGATTCGATAACTATTATAGGGAATAGTTTTTGTATTAAATTATAGTTTGTAGGTGCTGTTTATAAATACACTTAATACGTAATTAATCTATATTGGCGAAAAGAAAACGATTACTTACTTATTAATAAATATGTAGGTGTGTAACCAAATTTATGGAACTATTACAATCACAAATCAAAATAATAAAATATATACTATAACTTGACTCTGTAAGTCTCTGGACCTTTGTTTGTTATAAGTATTTTATTTTAATAGAAAACTTTAACAAGTTTAAACGTTAATTTGGAAGGACTCAGTTCCCGAGGTTAATAGGAAAATTAATAAAATGGCCTCAGAAATGCAGTCGGAAAGGCGGGAATTTTCATGTAAACAACGGATATAATTTTCGGGTTCGTTAATGAGCTCGGATATTTAGTTTCGTATAAATTAGGTGCCGCTTAGTAAAGCTTACTTTGGGTTTAATTATATTACGTAGGCGAGGATTTACGTTGTCTTGAGGTGATCGAAGTTTGTGATACTCAATAATGTTTTGTTAACGAAATATATAAAAAAAATCTAGAAGAAGTGTCCCTATCTCTAGATTTTAAAGTATATAAAAATAAATGCTTTTGATATTAAATCTTGTATACAATATTCCAGAAAACAGTATTATATTTTAACAGTTCAGTCTATGATTTGAGCTTATTTATTATCAAACTAGTGACCAAAATACACATAGAATATTATTGTTTATCATAATATCATGTTTTTACGACGATCAGGCACAAATTAGGTCACACTCTGCAGGGGAATTTACAAAGCATGTGTCATCGGGTCGGGTGACTGAAGGCTGAACTCTATTTCTTTCTTTTTCTATAGTAGCTTTGCTTGCAGAGCTGTGACTAATTGTTAAGCCTATAAAGTTTCGAAAAATTTATTGGTGATGTAAATGTAGCAAATTTATAAAAGTTTTATTTGATAATAGTAGAATGTTAATGTTTCCAATAATAAGGTACATAAAAATTGTCGAAGTGGTAAAATGTTATGAAAACAAGAGATGAGAGAGTATATATTACATCTAAGGCAAATCTAATTGGTCTTGTAACTTTATATCTTGAACAAGATACAAGCACACAATATTTAGGCTTTGGGACAGAGCGTGGTTGGTAAACGTTTTATATTAGGTACCAGTAGAATAATAACACGGTTAGTTTCTCTATAACGAGTATACGTTTGCTTGAATCAGATAACCTACTTTTTGGTAATAGCCTAGTCTAAGCTAACTTTTAGCCTAACAGCAGACGTGATATCCCGAATCTGAAGATTTCCGCGGGGAATATCAAAGCGCTTGTTATGATGCTTCTAGAACATTCCAGCTCATTCTAATTTCTAGTCACACCTGCTGTAAAGAGAGCACGTGACTTCACATTAACTAAGTGGGCCTTTGCAACGACAGGGCAGGTACGGAATGGTTTTGGCACACGACCAAAGTGTACCTAGCGTGTAATTAAATGTGGCTTACTACCACAACTCACCAGATGAAACGAGATTTTAAAAACATTAAAGGAATTGGAGGTTCGGCATTCGGCAGCCATTTTGGTTGAAATGTGGCCACGTTTGCCGCGTGTTATGGATGTTACGGGCGTAATGTAATTATGATTTATTATGCTCTGCAACCATGCAGTGAAAAATGATGTTAAGTTTTAATGCATGACCGCTGGCGGCTCCTGACCCAGTGAAAAAATATAAAAAATACCCAGCAATGAAAAGTGCTATGTTTTTCCTAGAATATTTAATCATTCTCGTTTCAAGCTTTTTATTTAAAATGAGTTGAATTTTATATTTAAATTGGAAGATAAAACTAACATGTAACTTCTAGTGAACAGCGTACATAGTTACATTAAATCCAAAGTGCCATAGTTTTCCAGTGTACTTAACTCAATTACATTAATGCATTAATTAGTCCCATATTTATAAATATACGCTTTGAAAGTGTCAGCGAGAATTTTCATACAAACTTCTAAGTACTAAATAGTGTTGACGTCTTTCCGGACATTTTTAAAACTGGGTCAAACCGGGATAGGAAGTTGACTGCGACCCGACTGTAAAAGATTAAGGTAAAGGTATTTTGCATTTCAACTATAATTTGCTGGAGGTTTTACTGTTTAAAAAAGATAGTTCATTTCTTTTACAGAATGCTGTAATTTCCAGATGCGTTTTTATGATTATTTTCTAAATTGCTATTCAGTATAAACCACCAGTTTATTTAATTATGACACTGAATGATAAGCACACTTAATGTTATGTTCTTTTTATTCAGAAGACATTATAAAATTTTAATTTTTTATTTGAAATGTTTAGCTGAAGAACCAAGATCATAATAAAACCATGAATTACATCATAAAACTCAGAAAACGTGTAACTGTATCGTATGAATAAATGTTTAAATGACTTGTTAATATCAAAACCGCCAGCGAGTTTTTGAAATGCACATAACTATAGTTCCAAAATAAATAACAACAAATCATAAGCTTATCCTTTATTTTCATCCAACCCAACACAACAAATATGGTTGTTACCTATTTTATTTTGTTGCAGAAATCTAAAATACTTTATATTATGTAAACATTGAATAAAGAAGATGTATAAATCATATGAGCAAGTCTAGACATCCATTTCACCTTAAAAGTCGGTTAACAATATACATTATTCTGCTTGAAACTTTGTCACAAATGTTATTCGTGACGATTTTGTTGAAGTGTTCACAAAGATTCGGTTAGTTAGTTAGTTTGCAGAACTGTCTGAACTGGAGCAGAAGTATTGTCTTACATAATCATTAGAATAAATTGTCGTCTACTGTTCTTAAATTGACACAGATATTCTTAAGATATATCCTAGATGTTGATATTTTCCTTGGTTTGCATGACTACGGTTAGAAATAAAAAGCTCCAGTGATGAACATACCTCCACCTACACTTTTATATAGATTACCTGTTATACACATAAGTAAAAGGTAAACTATTAATATCAATTCGACTTGCATCGAAATATATTTTAATTTCAACTAATCATTGGAAAAAATTTAATATTGTGATTTGTGTGAACTAAACATAAGTTTTACAAAACTTTCTCTATTATTTGAAATATATAATATTTTGAATATTATGAAACACAATGTATTTAACTATTTATGCCAGGTGAGAAAAGAAAATACCATATTGTAACAAGAGGCACTCGACTTCGTTGACAGTTAGCTGTTAGAGTGAACACGTTCCTCAAAAGTTTTCAATTTATGTCGCATAATTAACTTTCATATCTTACGTACCTAGTTGTTTTATTATTCACCTGGGTAAAATTAACTCGCGTTGTAATATTTTAAACTACATAGAATGCTTCTGTTTGGTGTGTTTGTATTTTACATATTTAAAAAATAAGTGTCTGTCTGATGAATCATAATTATTATCTGTTTGGTCGTCTTTCTGTTACTGTGACTAGTCTAAGGGACTGAAGTTAATAATTAGGCACATGTTTTGTGAAATATTTATACCTAATCTACCTAGCATTAAAATGTATTAGCGATAGTATAATAAATTCATATTTTGTGTAGGTAATATAAATATTACCGAAACATCTTTTATGTTATCAAGGAATCAAATAAACGGCCCGTTAGCTATAAGAATTGTTTTCAAAGATGTCGCCAACGTCTCTGCCTAACGACATTATTAAAATTGTCACAAGGATATAACTCACTCAGAACTAGACGCTATGAATAATGTGGTGGAAAAATTAATTTATTTTATGTCATCGTCTTTTGTGTCTAGATAATATCACTTTTTATTAGATTCGGTAATGTCAAAAGAAAACGGAATATAAAAGATTATTAATAAAAACGTATTATACGACGAATGAGAGTGGAATTACTAATATTATCATCATCATAAAAAACATCTTTTTAAATTAAATACGATCTTCGTTTCTTATATAATAATGGATATTATAGAACATAATTTTAATTCTGTACATTGTAGTCCAAGCTTAAATTAGGTCAGGTGCACATTACCTGAACTAACTTAGCAGGTAATGTTCCATACGTATCACAGACTCTAGTATATTTTACACCACGCCAGCTCGTTACCTACAATGGATGTAAAGGAATCTCTGCCTTCATAACCCGCCAAGAAACCCATACTAATTCTAGCTCATTCACACTTTCCAAGGCATCAAAACAATTGTCTTTACTCTCTAGCATATATTTATGTGGAATAAACATTAATCAGGTCCTTTAATGATTACAGATTGGGAACATTTCTTACTTATTGCAAATACATACCACTAGCAGCTCAATAAAATACATCCGATTTCACTCAGGAATAATGTAGTTTATTTGCTGGTGATTTTTTTTCAACTATTGTTGGCCTATTCATTTTAAACAAACATTGGACAAACAAATCGTTATTCTAATACTAGATGTCGATAATATGAAACTAGAAACTTTTATATCCAAAGTATTCGAGATAATCCAACAATATATTATTATATCACTAGTCTACATTGAGCACATTAACGGGAAATAATTTGTTTACGGCAACAAATGAGGATATACCTACCTACATAGGCGCAATGAATATCTTCTATTGTCCTAATCCTATTATTATTCGAACGTAAATCCGAATAATAATATTATAGACTTAAAACTTTGTGATACTTGTGTAGAAAGTGTCTTAACATATTTGTATGGAATTTAGTTTTCAATTAGTTTATTGCTCAAATTACATATTATGTTACTTTTATCTCAGTTCCATCATTCCCTGGTAGATGTTAAATATAAAGTAAAATGTAATGAGCAGTATTACCAAACCCTTAAACGATTTTTTTCTTTATTTACATTATCTTTACACAAAAGTCGCTTAAACTTGCACAATGAACGAAGAAGTTTTAACCGTATTGTGTAAGACACCTTTTAGTTAATTGTTAAATTTACTCGGATTCCACCAGGAAAGTACATAAAAGTCGTTTTCCCTAAATGTTCCGGTGGAAACTTTTTATCCCATTTTCACTCTGTTGCGAATTGACAAGTTGAAGCTTGATGTGAGTTTCACAAGAGTTCTCACATTATGTTCCTCATTAGTTTATCATTTAAAAATCATTTGACGTTGGCAAATTTTGTCTTGGATAATGTTAAAGAATAAGCTGTTAATGAAATTTATTTTGATGTGTTTTGTAATTTTAATTATTACTTCGTTGGCTTACGTTTATTATTACTTCGTTACAATGACCAATTCAAACTAAATTAATGTATCAAATTGAACTTGTATGATTACTCTACATATTTCGTAGCTTGTAGTATTTTTCTTTGTTAGGGATAATAAACAGCAGAACAGTGGTGGTTATTAAATCAATATAATTTAGAAAAACGAAAAAAACTGGGACAATATAGTATTTTACCCGATTTGCATTCATTGGATATCAAACCGAACCAATAAGATTTCGTTTACACTTTTAATTCAAAGAATACTAAGAAATTTTAGTTCCATTTCAAATACAATAGCTCGTATATTATCACACACATGTCTTATTACTTACCACCATTATGTTATACATATTATAAATTAGTAAGTTACTACGGTCACTACGTACTCATAGGTCTATGATACATGAGGAAATTAACATAGAAATGGAGTCGCGAAAGATTAGTTCAACCGTGAACACTATCACTTGTAATTAACCAGTTCACGCTCGTCTAGGCGTGCATAATTTTCACCTAGCCAAGAAATTAGATAATATTTTGCTGCCATCGTATTCATAAAGGCACTTTGCTTATCTTCACTTAGCTTTTCTCTTGTGGCTTCCCCCACCAAAGAAAATTAATATGCAGGGAATGAGATGTTTCAATGTGGTAAAAAGTAGTCTACCACTCTCACGCCTCTCCAGACAATAAAATCATACCTATAATGAAATTGCGACGTGAAAGAAAGACAAATATATTTTCTCACATTGCTTTCGCACTTTTAAAATTAAGAATGTAGTACATACTTATACAGCCCCTGGCTTTCATCGCCTGATATCTGAATAAAGAATACGTTATATGATAAATAATCCAAGATATAAAAAATGGAGACTATAAAGCTCTAAAAAATTACGTATAAAAGTTTTGTATATTTTACATATTATCTTACTTAAAAATAACTTATTTCATATCACACTAGTTTAAAAAATAATGTCACAAAGATTATGCGTAAATTGGAAACTGTATCACCTCTACATCAAAGCCAGGTTTAGTTTCCATCGCTTTGTAGCCTGTTCTTGAAACCTTTGCGATTTTACATAATGTGGACGAGAAAACAGAAATGACATGAGCTTGCTCTCAAAGGGAACTTTGTTAGTTGAATATTATATTACTTACATGTACGTAGAATTTATTTTTATATTAATTAGAAAGTTTGTTGTTTGCTGAAATAAATTCATGAATATTCAATTTTTATCAAATTAAGGTTTAAATTATATTATTGAATACATCTTTTTCATTAAGGTTAATTAAAAAAAGGACGTGTGTGCCGAACACACGTGTCAGAAGTGAAACTTCTTTGGCAAGATTCAAAGTTACCAAAATCATCGCCTTACTCTATGACGTGACAGTATTGCCATGACGCGACCTTGAAATTTTACTCTTAGTGCGCCATAAAAATAGTCATAATATTACATAAGAGTCCCACTTTCCTAAATTAGAGGTAATTAATTATCTTGTTCCGTTCCTTTAACCAAGGCAAATAATTAAACATCCCCACGTGTAGTTACATTTTACCGCAGTAAGAAAGGCACTTTTTTCGTCCTAATTTATTACGTAATGTTTTCCATGAAACGTTTCCATTGTGCCATAAATTCCTATTTCGTACGCATTTTCTTTTCTTAGAAAATTCTAAAGGAACTTTTTTAAGAGTGGGAAATACTCATGCATGTGGCCTCCGAGGAAAAATTCTTAAGGTACCAACCATAATTTAAGGATTCTGTATAAATAACCAGCCTGCCTGCAATTATTTCATAATGAAGCTTATTAGGTATTTAATAATAAATTTTTTTAAACTTTTTTCTTTAAAACAATGTACAGTTTACAATTCTCTTTGGGGCTTACGAAAGAAAGGTATAATTTTGGTTTTCTTTAACATAAAGAAAAGTAAACCTGTACATTTGCGTACATCTTTCATTAACCCTTAAATTGATTTCGTCCGTTTTAAAGGACGAAATTACACACATGCTGGCGCTGTTATGGTAGACCTAAGCTTCGCTAATTGGTATATTGGGAAGGGACTAGCTATGTCCTTTGCGTACATGCAGATTTTTTTACCAAAGCTAAGAAAAGTCGCGAATGGTGACCATTTGAAAATTGCAAAAAACGGATCTCTTGACTCTCCTGATAAAATTGATAATAACTGTAAATATATTGGCTATTTTGCTTATAATGTTATATTATTAGTTAGAATACGATTGTAAGTATAGTATTTTGACATAATAATATTATTTTAGAGGTCACGAATTTGACCCTGAGCGTTCTTGGATGTGTCCGGGATGCAAGGGAAATCAACTTAATACTCAGAATAACACGCCGATACGTACATTAATTGAAGAATTTGAACAAAACTCGGTTGAAAGTTTGAATAAAACTGAACGCAGTCATTCTGTCGATAACATAACATTTCGACAACATCGCCGGGAGGAAATATTAAGCCCTTTATCTCCTTCAACTTCTGAGATAAGACAAATAATTAGAGAAGTAATGGCACATGAGATGCGAAATGCTATACGTGAGTTAACTGATAGTTTGACGCGTTTATGGAGTAATTCATTTCACATTCTTAGTGACCGGTTAACTGCTCTAGAGGAAAGAATACTTGCGGAAAAGGAACCGATTTCAAACCCACAAAGTAACTCAACCGTAAGTGCAAAACCTTTACCTAATATATCAGATCCAGAGCCGGCACCAAAGGCTCCTATTACGAAAAAATTGTCTAAGAGACTTAAACGTAAACAAGTACGAGCTTCAGTTTGCCAGCCGGCGCCTGAGACTGTAAAGGTGCCAGATCTTCAATGTGACAATAAAGAGATATCATATAAGAATCAATCCCTGGTGACGACCGACAATAATCCGAGAACAGAGTCACGCTGGACTGAAGTGAAACGTAAGAGTGTCCGTCGTTATAAATCAGCTGATATTATTAGAGGAACGGCTAAACCGGGAATTTCAAATTTGGAGGCATCTGAGAAAGTAAAGTTCTTCCATCTGTTTTATGTTAAGTATGGTACAACAGAAGATCAGGTTCGGATGCACTTGGCTAATATCTGTGCTACCAATAATTGTTCAGTGGAAGCATTAAAGTCACGTGGTAACTATGCTTCGTTCAAGATTGGAGTCCCCGATAAATTGAGCAGTAAGGTTCTGATCGAAGATAACTGGGCTGCTGAAATATGCATTAAACCTTGGAAGTCTCTTTTTCGTGGTAAATTCGAAAAGAAAGAATCCTAATAAATTACAACGTAGAGACGGCAAAAAGATAACTTTTAATGCATACTATCAGAATGTAAGAGGGCTCAAAACTAAGTTATATGACTGGAGGACGAATTTGGTTACTACTATGAACATTAATCTGATTGCTATAACGGAAACTAATCTCGATAAATCTGTAGAAGACTCAGAAATCATTGCTGGTGACTGGTCTGTTGCTCGAAGAGATCGTGGGCGTGCTGGTGGTGGCGTGATGTTGTTGGCTAAGGCACCTTTAACGCTTTTACGATTACCCGAATATGAAAGTCAAGAGGTAGAGGACTTATGGGCGCGATTTCAGTTACATGGACATTTTATTTATGTTTGTGTTGCGTATATTCCACCTTCTGCCTCAGATAATATGTATTTGAATTGGTTCAATAATGTGTCTAGTATATATAAGAAACTTAACAGTGAACGATTGTTAATTATGGGCGATCTTAATTTTTATAGTTGTAGTGAAAATGTTATGTTGAGTTTTAATAGCTTTTTAGTTGAATGTAATTTGAGTCAATGCAATAACATTGTGAATAAGAATGGAAGAGTGTTAGATGCAGTTCTTACTGATGCAGAATTGAGTGTGCATAATGTTTGTGTGTCAGCCGTGAATCCAGGTGAGGAATTATCTAGGATTGATGGCCATCATCCTCCATTAAACGTGAGTATAATTTATAAAATTTTCTCTCGGAGCCCAACATTAGAGCCGATTGTTACAGAAACCTCTAGAAACTGGGATTTTAGTAAAGGGAATTACTTATCGTTACATTACAATGTTAAAAATTTTGATTGGAAAGAGATTTATAATATTCCTGAGGTAGATGATTCACTTGAATACTTTAACTGTACTATTTATGAATTTTTTGATCAATGTATTCCGAATAAAAAACCCAGGACGAATCGTCGTATTTATCCAGTATATTATAATAATGAAATCATACACAATTTAAAAATCAAAGCTCAATTACACTGGCAGTGGAAATTTCTTAATAACCGTGGAGCTTATGATGAATTTAAATTTTTAAGGTCAAAAATTAAAAATGATATTAATAAAGCACATAAGGATTTTTTAGATAAAATATCTACAAATTTAGTTGATACACCAACACAATTTTGGCAATACGTTAATTCACTGCGCAAAGGAAATAATACAGAAACAATGGTGACCTTTGATGATACTGAGTACCGGGGTAAGGACATGGCAGAAGCGTTTGCTAAGCATTTCAAATCAGTGTTTTTAACTAATTCACCAAAACTGGACTTTGACTCTGCTAATTCTAAGGCTAGGTCCAGTTCACGTTTCTTCGATATAAAGGTGTTAAATAAAGATATAATCACTCGATGTATAAAAAAATTAAAATCTAACGCTTCTCCTGGACCTGACATGATACCTGCTTATATCATTAAGGGTCTTGTGGAATACCTAATTGAACCTATAATGCACATATTCAATCTTATTCTGATGAAAGGTGTATACCCTACACTATGGAAGAAGTCGCGAGTTATACCGATTCCTAAATCTGGCAGTAGAACCAAAGTTGAAAATTATAGACCAGTGGCGATTTTATGTTCACTAGCCAAGGTATTTGAGATGTGTTTGCATTCTCAAATGCTACATGAATGCAAGCCATACATCTCTCCTCTTCAGCATGCCTTTTTACCACGCAGGTCGGTCGCTACAAATCTCATTTCACTTGTTGAGACATTATCACGTGAAATGGATAAGCAGAATCAAGTCGATGTTATTTATCTCGATTTCCACAAAGCTTTTGACCGTGTTGATAATGATGTACTGTTGTTGAAGTTAGCAGATCATGGATGTGGCCCGACTTTGCTCAAGCTGTTTTCTAATTATCTTAGGGATCGGAAACAATTTGTAAAATATGGCCCGTATATTTCAGATTCTTATTCTACTCGATCTGGTATAAGTCAAGGATCAAATCTTGGTCCTTTGCTGTTTTTATTACTGATAAACGATTTACCGGATGTAATTGAAAAGTCGGATATCTTACTCTTTGCCGATGATGTTAAAATATTTAAGGTCATTAAATCGGATGAAGATTACTGCCGCTTGCAAACAGACGTAGATGCAGTTTATATGTGGAGTGTGGAGAACAAACTACACTTTAATATTGACAAGTGTGAATTTATGACATTTAGTCGTTCAGCCTATATACGGAACTATGTTTATAGTTTGGGACAGGATCGAATATCACGTGTGAATAAAGTACGCGACTTAGGTATCACATTTGTGCCTCATCTTTCGTTTCATGAGCATATTCACAATGTTTCTAACGCTGCATACAAACGTTTAGGATTCTTACTGCGCAACTCTGTCGGACTTTCAGATAGCGCTATTAGAGTTCTCTACTCGGCACTTGTTAGGAGTATTCTAGAGACTAATTCCATTGTCTGGAGTCCCTACGAGAAAAAATATGTCCTTATGTTGGAGCAGGTCCAAAAGAAGTTCTTAAGGTACTTGTATGCGAGAAATTTTAATTATTACCCATATCTGTATCCCACAAAATTCTTGCTGGGTAGTTTGGGTTATAACTCGCTGGAACTTCGTAGAAGTCTATCAACTGTTAAATTTGCTCTTAACGTTTTATACAATAAAATAGATTCTAATGATTTAGTAGAAATGCTCTTACGGCTTAATGTGCCTGACAATTATACACGGGCTCGTAGCCACCGACTGTTAGCTGCTTGGCGCACACGCACGGTTCAACGCCAGCAGTCTCCGGTGCCTCGCATGCTTTCACTGCTGAACTCAATCCTCAATTCTGCACCAGTATATGATTTGTTTGTGTCAGGGATGGGAATGATAGGTGAAGAATGTAAGAGGTACCTAGAACTAAGAACATAGTGATAAGTTTAGAATTAAGTTTAATATATGTATGGTTTGGCGTATGCCGTAAATAAATAAATAAATAAATAAATAAATAATTTTTACATAGTTTACAATATTTGGAATACAAATCTTAGTTTATATACGATGTCCCATAAAACGGACGTTGACAACTTGTAGTATATACTAGGGTATTCTTCACATGTCCTATGTAACGGACGTTGCCAATAAGGCCCTCCATTTTCAACGTCATAAAATTGATATATTTTTCTCTATTTTTATTATGTTTTAGAGGAGCATGACTTGGCAATCAATAAAAAATTCCCTCACTACCTCTGGCGGAAGCTGAAGAGTCTGGCGTTGAGTTAAGATAACGATTTTGAAGGAAATGTAGACCTACGGGAGTGATTTCACTATGATAACAGTGTCAATCATTTACCCCCAGCACAATACCTTCGGAATTATACGACATATTGATTTGAGACACAATGAAGACCCAAAAAGTCAGAATTTTTACCATCGACAAAATATTATTGCTGCAGAATTACAGCCATTACATGCGGTGCGAGATGAATCTTCCCTACTTCTCAGTAGTTCTTCAGCCACAGCATCATGTTACTTACCAGAAATACCACCCAATGTTTGTAAATTTAAATAATAATACCTTACAAATTAAAAAACTGGCAGAAAATGGATATATATGCCAAAGAATCCAAAAAAAAGCGATTTAAATTTCCTGTTTGTTTTGGTACTTCAGGCATGATATACGACTTCTTTGCAAACGATGAAGCAAACACATTTCAATCTGTACAATATAAGGAATGGGAAGAGGACTTTCTTGGTGTATTCGATAAGTTCTCAGGCTATGTAATACTATTTCTATTCCAATTCTTAGCATATTCTTAGGCTGTGATTTTTGGTAGAGTCGTTTTTTAAAATCCATTATTTTTAACGATATCGTTAAAGTTTTAACCAACATTTTAAGACAGATGTTTGAAAAGCTTATTCTAGATCGTCCATTATTATAATTTGATAATAATTTAGAATTACAGAGTTGAAAATGTGCATTGTATTCATGTACCACGGTTGCAGGAATAATGTGCAATGTCCGTTATATGTGACGGTTCGAACATGTACATATAATTGGCAGTGTCCGTTTTATGTGACATAGTGAAAGCAATAGAAAAAATTAAAATTTTTAAACTGCTTTCTAATTTTGCCATTACGTTCTGGTTCAAGTGTTGCTAGTAGAATGAATAATTGAGTTTAAGTTCGTAATATTAAATATACTTTAACATGTGTCATTAAAATAAATGACTCGACTATAAAGTTGGGTTTGTTAAGCTAATAATGAAAGGGTGTAAAAAGTTTGGGTCCAATGAGGTCTGTATAATATTCTATTAGCACTAATTTTATGCTCGATATTTTACATACTACAATACTTTAATACTTTTTAACCATTGGTGAATAGACACATCGCCTCAATTTGCCATTAAATATTAATAAGGACTGAAAAAAGTGAAGTCCCAGGTCCCCTAGTGGGGTAAGGCGCACATGCATTATGCATACATCTGTTTTACTGATCGGTTTTCTTTAGAGACAAGTTATAGTTTATCAGCCACCTGTGTCCTACTAGACTGAGACGTTTTTTTTCGTCTTCTTCACCGAGAATGGAATCCACTCACGCCTTAACACGCGTACCAAGGAGACGGTCGCGTGGCCGAAGAACTGAAATAAAAGCTTCGTAATTTTAAAGGCTTATTTCCACACAAATTCACTTTCCCCGTAAATATGACGGACTGAAGCAGATTAAAGAGGGCGAAAATGGATAGGCATATTCAGGTTCATTAGAACTTGAGAGGAATAAGCGCTAATGTCATGACCACAATTTAAGTAGCAAGCTTTCGCGCCTAAGTGGTTTCCTCAGTGTGAACAAATACTCTCAACGAAGCGAAGAGCGATTTATTCAAATAAACGAAACCCTTTTGAGTGGAGTTGTAAAGCGGTTTAACCTTTGGTTTTCTTTCACTGTATCGTTATGTAAATATTTCATCTTATTATGGTTTTGAGTGATTTGTTTAATAGTGTTTTGGTGTTTATTATCAATGTTTGTGTTTGAGTGCGTATGTTGAATGGAAATATTACTTGAATAGCTGGAACATTAATACTCAACATTATTAAGCTTATGGTAATGCTGTTATTTCAGGTACAATAAAGTTTATGATTCAGTTTATGAATCAATCACATTCCAAATTATATAATTATGAACTTGACTACAATTTCTGTGGACTAATCGAAGATCAAAAGTAATGCTTGCATTTTTTCATCATGCTAAACAAGGAGTATTTTGAAAGAACGTAAACCTACATAAACAGAGTTAATCATTAACTTGCATCTATGAAACCATCTACGAACCCACAACGATCTCTCGTCTCTGCCCAAATAAATTTAACGGGCTGTCATAAGCATATCAACTTTCCCGTAATAAAATTTATCTCGGGTTTATGGTTGAACATAATCATGAGGCACACTTGCAATAACTCTGTCTAAATATTCAAACAAAGGAGTATACCGGCCAAATGCGAGTCGGACTCGCGCACGAAGGGTTCCGTACTATGTACACCCCCTTAATATTTTTTTTTGAATTTTTAGTATTTGTTGTTATAGCGGCAACAGAAATACATAATTTATGAAACAGCTTTCTAGCTATCACGGTTTATGAGGTACAGCCCGGAGACAGAAAGACAGACAGCGGAGGCTTAGTAATAGGGTCCCGTTTTACCCCTTGGGTACGGAACACTAAAAATGAATATAAAGTAAGGTCGTTTTAACCTTACAAAGTTACAAGTTACACTTGAATAAGTTCACTTTATAACTCATAACTTGTCTCGATACTGTAATGTTTTTGTGAAACTTCTTAGATCATGTGTGTTACAGCATTGTTTATTATTTGCGTAATCTACATGTAGGATAAATATACGATTATGACTTGCTACGCAATATGTTTGTTGTTTTTGAACTCTATACATATATTTTTACTGTCTGCATTATAAATGTTTTGAAATCGGGCTCAACTTTTTAAAATATTCTAACATCAAATAACTTATATAAAATAAAAAGAAGATATTGTTTTTATAAACATTTTCTTATTTCATAAAAACATAATTTTTGTATCCGAATCACCGATTAAATATGAAAATATATGAAAGAAATTTTAAACTTTTATAAAACTAAACTAAAATACTGGCTTTTAATATGACTTCTTGTTTTAGATTTAAGATTTCGTTCAAAATTCTTTTAAACTAAGCGACACTTTCCTTTCAGAGAACTTTATGGACCACTCTAAAGTTAGCTCTGCGAACGATTGCAATAGCCACTCATTGGTTTACTGTGGTCAACGATTTCAATCATAGAATTTTAAAATATTATTAAGATTATTTAATTTATATAATTGATTATGATTTTGAATTATTATTTTATTATGTTTTTTAATACTGTATTATTATTTATTAGTTATATTAAATTATTGTATATCCTTTTTTTTAGTAAAAAAAATCGGTTTATCTTAATCAATCATAATTCTTAGAAAAACTTATTTTTCATAAATAAAAAAAGTGTTTGTTAATAAGTAAATTTAAGTTTGTAAAATATTGTTATTTAAGATGTTGTTCTTGCCGACTCTACTCTAAAAATTACTTTGTAGTGGTGATGATGAATCTCTGTATAAAAGCAATTCAGAACCACGTCTAACTTCTTAAATTTAATAAATCAATGTTTGAGTTCGAGTCGAGTTCGAGTGTACTCGAATTTTAAATGTGTATATTTAAAAACAAATTTCCTAAAAATAATATCCCCAAGACTCGATACATAATTCCTGCCTACCGAATACTTTTAAATATCACCCGAAAACTTCGTACTAAATACTTAACATGTAAAAAGTTTTGTTCGGATTTGTAATAATGAATTCCCTCGGAACATTTTTCCTGAACAAAACGGGTGTCCTTCATACAACCGTCAAGAGAATAATATCCAAAAACTGGAGGAAAAGTTTGAGAATTCCCAACATTGTTTTGAAAGTATAAAGCGTAGTTAATTGGTCCATCTGACGCACTGGTCACGTCACTGGTGAACGATTACCCGTAAGGGTGGATTTACATCAATCGGATACAGAGCTAGAGCCAGAACAAGAGCATTATTTCGAAATCTTTTAGTGTAATCAGGCGTAAAGCATTATTTCGTTGTTCTTAGAGCTTTCGAAAAGATTCTATGTTATAAGGATGCTCGATGTAAACGGCGCTAGAGTAAGTACTTAGAGCGCTCTTGCGTGTTCTTGTGTTCTAGCTAGTTTTTTATCAATACGAGTTTTCGTTTACATTCAAAGATGACGAAAGAATGCTCATATTCTAGCTCTAGCTCTGTGTTCGTTTGATGTAAATCCACCTTTCACAAGTATTTTATACTTATCGCGGGCACTAGTCTCTCGCAAATGTTGATTATAAGATATAGATTAACAATGTACATATTTCAGGATAAATTTATGCATTAACATTAGTAGGCATAAATCATTGTTAGTACTCCCCGTCTGTTTAACTTGATAACCTCATATTATATAAAACATATACTTAAGTAGCATAATTTGTTTTATTTTGTATTTACTCTTGTGTATTATGTTTATTATTCACGTAGTTCGTAAAACTTGTCGTTTTTTATGAACGCTGGAAAAATATAATGTAGTGAATCATTCATAAATACAAATAAATAAAAATAAAAGTCACAATTAAAAACTTCATTATTCATGCTTCACCAATTAACAAACATTTTAAACTTTAAATACGGCTTTCGTACAATTTATGAAACTTGAGAACTTTATTTCGCGTATCATTAGCTGCTTCCACAACATTAACATCGACTTTTCGTGATATCGTTCTTCTCGTATAATATACAAAATCAAAACGACATTGTTCTTAGAAAAAAACATATGAAACCTTGAACACGCAAGAAACAAGAAAAATCTAGAATAAGAAAAGGTATTTTAAATTGACATTGACGTTTCACACAATATCTAAGAACCTACAACAAAGAAATACAGAAAACAAACAAAACTTTAACAACGTTTTGATTTCTTACTACTTCCCTTTTCAGCATCTTTTTTAAACGGGCGGTATTATATTCTATTTAAAAATCACTCTCAGTTAATACATTTGCGAGCTTTAGCTTTTATGTGTCTTTAGACACATAATTTTAATATTCAACATAGTATTATAGAAACTGATCAAAGTATTCTACTCAATGGCTTTCCCATACTTATAAATCTATTCAATATCCATTCGTAAAAAGCCGCCAATTTCATAATAAGCGAAATATAAACAGTACCAAAATAAGCATTGTTTATTTATTTCACACATCGGTTGGGCACTGAGTAAATAAAATGTATCCACATTAAAATTTAAGCACATTTATGTTAATTACGTTTATATTGAATACTCAAATATTATAATTAGAGTGTATTAACAGCTTGTCAAACAAACTCTGTCGGATTTCAATATTATAAAATATAAGTGAATAAATATTTCAGTACAATTTTCGCACACGGTACATCTGATCCCATACTAAGCTTTCACTGATGTTATGGAAACCAGATGGTTGATAGACATACATATATAATAATATATAATCCATACTAATATTATAAATGCGAATGTAACTCTGTCTGTCTGTTACTCAATCACGCTTAAACTACTGAACCAATTTGCATGAAATTTGGTACGGAGATATTTTGATACCCGAGAAAGGACATAGGCTACCTTTTATTGCGAAATATGTACCACGGGCGGAGCCGGGGCGGAGCCGGGGCGGACCACTAGTTTTAAATAAATACTTATATAGATAATTAACACCCAGACACAGTGCAAACATAATTATTATGTTCATCACACCAATATTTGCCGTAACCAAACTAACTGGTCAGTCATAATATAAGTCAGATATTAATAAATAATTTCAGATGGACATCGTGGAATAATAATTTGCTAATCCAGTTCTGGAATAACCCTAGATTATTATGGAATAGTTAATGATTGCTTTGAGTTGTAAAGTCTGGTGAATATTAATTGGAGTAATAATATCTAATAAATAATAATAATAATCTTCTTATATATAAAATTCCTGTGTCACAATGTTAGTCTGCATACTCCTCCGAAACGGGTGGACCGATTCTCATGAAATTTTCTGTGCATATCGGGTAAGTCTGAGAATCGGCCAACATCTATTTTTCATATGTACCACGGGCGAAGCCAGGGCGGACCGCTAGTATCTTATATAATTTAATATCTTCTTTACTTTGTCATATTTTAATAATAATAATTTAAATATATTGCTATTTTTTTTAAATTTACAATGCTTTACCACAATACCTTATTATTAAGTAAAATTTTTAATATTTGATATTAAACATTTCTATAAGTATTGTTACTAGGTAGAATTTAATACAATATTATAATTTTTCTCAATTTAAATAAAAGTAAACATACAACAATATAAAGATTTCAAGGTTCATCGCTCTACAATAGACATTTAAAGTCTTGAAATGTTTGTGTGCCTCCAAACCGAATCTCTAAAATGTAATAACCAAAAATTAACATTTCGCAGACTTCGGTCGTTAATGTTAAGCTTCATTTTAACCTTGAAACACAGACACTGTTCTCGAAACGTACATTAGCGAGTAGGGTCTGAAAGGACCCAAACAAGATTTATGTATGTTAATAGCCATTCTTAAAAAGAATGGCCTTCTTCATAGTAAACAGATTATAAATCAGACTAAGCCAACATGAATCGTGTATTAGAGAGTTAAAAAAAATATGATAGAAATAGAAACTTCCGCCTTTCTAGGAATATCGATTAAAAATGAATAAATGTCAAACCTTTTATAGATACATAATATTATAAATTACTAGCGGCCCGCCCCAGCTTCGCCCGTGGTACATATGAAAAATAGATGTTGGCCGATTCTCAGACTTACCCGATATGCAAAGAAAATTTCATGAGAATCGGTCCACCCGTTTCGGAGGAGTATGCAGACTAACATTGTGACACGAGAATTTTATATATAGGTAAGATATACCTACCTACGTAGAAACTAGAAACTATAGATAGCCAAAAAATATAATTGTGGGGTCTACAATAAGTAATAATTTTTTATGAATTTATTTTATTTCTTGTTAAAATTTTGCACATTTTTGTTTTAAACTTCGTCATTCATATAAGTATCCAGATGATTGGATAATAGCTTAATCTAATTGATCGAAATTGGCAAGGTTTTCTAGGTGGATAATATCTGTTTATAAGCGATGAAGTCGTTCCAGCCGTGGGACGTCAACTGCTGGACAAAGACCTCCATCCAGAATTTAAGTAAGTACGACCGTCACTCACCAGCGATGGAGGCCGCCTTTTCAATCAAAACATATTTATCTCCCCCTTTATCTCCCCCAAAAAAATTTATTTTACTAAAAGAGATAGTAAGTTGTATTCAGAAATCGAAAACAGGAATTCCGTAACATTACACATAAGCAAATCTAATCATATCTACCAAGGAATCATAAAGTACACATAATCAATCTCGAATCTCCGCTTACAACCATAAATCCGCAATCCAGATCTCATAATTTGTAACACGCTGACATCGCATTGCATCCACTTAATTAGATGCCATTACAATAGCTCAGACGGTATCGTAGATTAGCCCAATTCAATAATCGCCGTCACTAGTTAACCCATTTAGATCTTTATCTACAACATGGCGGGCTAAGCCGCTTAATTTATTGACTATAATTATATGCATAATGCGTTTCTTGTTTATGTTGTATTATAATACGATAATAACTTTATTTATATACGAGGATATAGGATGTTTATTGGTGAACGTGTCTGATTTACTAATGGTGTTTTAAGACCAATTTCATCGTCAAAACCTCGGTCCTTTGATAAGCATATTTAGTTACATCCGAATGGAATTGGTAAGCAACTTAATATTAGTATGTATATTTAATTTTAATCGAATGAATGTGCACTGTTATTCTAGTTGAAATAAATGTGAGATTATATTATTTAGAAGTTGGGTTCAATTATGATTATTATAATTTGTTAAAAGTTATATTATGTATTCACAGTTTCAAATGAAAAAAGAAGCTCTCTTTTTAAAAACCAAGAAAACGTCTTGTCTTATGTCCTACGCCTTCTTTCCCAAAACATTCCTAAAAAAAATCACTTCGTAAAATAACCAATCACATTACAAAATGCACACTTTAACGTAACATTTGCTTTGGAAACTATTTGTTGGTTCTTGAATCGATCTGCGTCAAGCTTTGCTTCCGATGTATTTGATCCCTTGCGATTAGGTATGACACATTGTATTCCAGTATTTGTGATTGCTGTTTACTGTTATAATTATCAGCTTGGTTATTGGTACAGTACAGAGCTATAATTAAGATGATCAGTATGCATGAACCTTTAGGATATGATAAGCCTTTTTTTATTTCGTTTGTATTAATAAAATGAGTGGAAGAATTATTACTTATTATTTTACTGTGGCTTTGCGAATTTAGGGTTTTTTAGTGTCGATTTCTACTGGCTTATTATATGTGTATATGATATTTTCGAGTGCTGTTTCTCCAAAAGCAAATATAAATAACTTTTTAAATTAAAAAGTATTCTTAATTAAAAAAGAAACTCGTAAGTGATATGAAAATAAATAAATTTCAGAAAAAGTTCTGGTTCCTACAAATTTATGAGAAAAATGTGCAATGTTAAACACGTCATTGTGTTCTTACTTATTTGTTAAAAGTTAATTGCGTACATAATTCTTGTAAATGTACGCAACATAATTCTTAGCAGAAGTGGGTGTTGAACAAATTGTACGTAAAGGTATCCTAAATTATTCACTGCTACATAAAATAACGCAGGCAAAAGCCAAAATGGTTAATAATACCCTGTTAAACAAAACGACCGACTTTTGTTCAAAACTTTTGTGTTGATAAAGAGCATGAAATTGCA
>CAJQZN010032346.1:21927-40440 GCA_907164685.1 Colias eurytheme | reverse complement strand
TTATTAAAAAAAAATTATGAGGCGTGCACTTTTGGATTTTCCAAATTTATTTTTTTATTTTTATGTGCATTGTTTAAACCTTTAATTGTATAAAAGTTCCTACTACTTTACTAATTGCATATAATACTAAAACAAACATGCATTTCTCATGTTCGCTTAAATACAAAAACAATCATGACACAAAACATCTTAATTCTCTTCGCGAACAGTGGACACTTTCAATCAAATTAACTTGATCACAAAGTCGGACGTCCAAGCAATTGGAATACAAACCTAGTTGATTACAGTATGCCTTTGTTTACCAATCAACTCTAATAAAATTGGATATTTTGTTGGGAAAAAGGGCTTATGGGTGTATTATCTATTAGTGATTAGAGAAAATTAAAAGCTTTGTGCTTGTTAATAGCGTAATGTTTTAATGCTTAATCGTAAAATATTATTTTGATTTTAGTGCACATTAATTGGACTAAAAGTTTGTGGTTATTTTATAATATAATTCAAATAAGAAGTCTTTCCAACCTGTCTGATGTATACTGAACAGATTATGATTAGAATAATCATAAAATTCAATATTTCACAGGGATTTAGAATGAAGTAATTAAGATCAAATTAAGTATATATTCTTCTTTCTCCTTAAATTAGTATAGAGACCTTTAGCTAAAAAAATAGTATACGGCACTTCAGTTACTAAAAAATTGTGTCCTATATCCACTAGAATTTGAGCTTATCGTTCTAGTCAAGGATTAAGTCAGCAAGCAATTCGGGTACAACAAACAACAGTGTTTTCACATTGTTTGCGTTGCATGTCTATGACACTGACGACAGAAACCTGAGGGTGACTGTGTAAACGTTATTTTGACTTGATGAGGAAAGGGTGCCTGATAGAGGTAGATTATGTTGTGTGTAAGATTTGACATGTTTGTCTCTTGCTTATTTATTACAAGCTGATATTCGCAATTTTAAGTGAGATTTTTTACGTAAAATGATAATAATTTTTTTAGGTCGAAAATTGTTACGATACAAATCACAAAATTATAACAACTATTGTTTTGTAAGTATCGTATACTAATGCTGTAAATTAAATTGCGCATAAGATGCACATACCCCACATGCACCTAATGAGATTTAAGCTATAACCTTTCAAATAATATTGTGCACAATTACATATCCACATTTATAACTTCACAGATATCGAAACATAATTGAGATTGCAAGCATACCTAAAAAGAACAGTTATTAAAAGACTTTTCATTATAATAATATGTAGGTTTTTGTACATTTTATCTAAGGTTTATAAACCTTACTATACTATTATTGGTGTTGTAAGTAGAATGAAATAGTCACTGGAGTAAACGAAGGCAATCTTTAAACGTCCCCTACAAAAATTGGGGATTTATTGCCAATCCCTAAACGGATTTGAGGTACGCTTGCGAGATGAAAGAGGAAGGGCTACATATATTAGTCTCTATACCTTATTGTATAAAATACGATATAACAATAAGTAACTATTTAAGTGATATGTTTCTTTAATCCTGCTGAAAAATTGTTATATTAATTTTCATAACAGTTGTGTGTTTTTATTTGATTGACTGATAACATAAGCTAAAGCTACATTATTAGAGTTAGGGACCATAGTAGAGGTAATTGGAGATGTATAAAAATTATTAAAACTAATTTTGTGTCAAGAAAAAATCTTCACCAGCTTTTTGTGCAAGAATAAAGAAAAACTTTAGTAAAACAAACCATCTATGTGTTCAAAATGTTATTTTTATACTGAGAATTTTCTATTGCAAAAAGGAAAAAACAAGTACTCACATAATATTAGAATAGATTGAAAGACTCCAGACTCCAATCATGGCATACAAAATCAATGCTATTTCAATACAATTAGTAAGAGGCTTTTAGTATCTTCCTATGGATGTTTCAACATTCCCTCTATTTGTATGTTAATCCTATGTAAAGTGTTGTTTGTATTACTAAATACTTTTCAAAATAATTTTCAGATTATTCCAAATACAATACAAATAGCAATAATTTTCCTAATTTTGAATTTCCTGAGTGCAGGCTAGTCAGAATTGAGTTAGATCTTTGTAAGCGTACCTATACCCTCATTCATTCTTTATGTTTTTTGTGAATAAGGAATGAAACAAATAATTATTATCTATGTATTTTGCACATAATGTTCTGTAGATGTATAAAAAATATACGTATTACAAATTTCCTTACTTCCGATGCATAAAGTTACTTAATAATTATTATTAGTCATACGTCATGTATACATTTCACCTCTTTTCTAATAATCTATTTACTCTTGAAACAGCAAAGCGAGGTCGAAACCATTTACTTAACAACTCGTTGACAGTTGAGTGTTCTCTCCCAATTAAGCCACAGAAAACCGGCTTTACAAAAATACAGCGGAAACGTGAAAAGGCGCAGTTGGTTCAGAATTAACAGTGCTATTTCAAAAAATTGCGGACGGGATCACTTTCTATTTATTTTACACGACTTTTGGGTAATTTAGATTAACTTTTGTATAACCTTTTTAATATTGAAGAAGCGAAATCACTGGGTTTTTTATGTAATTGGATTTAGACGGAAGTTTTTCGTGATTTTTTTATTTGATATTGGGATTTCCAGCTTGTTATTTAATCAAATTTTATAGTATCATGAAATTAAATAATCGTACCTAATTTAATTTTAATTTAATTTTTTGCGTCCATTTAAAACGTACAATTTCATAAAATATATTTATAAACCTTATCTATTGATGATTATGTAGTTATTATTTAAATAATGTTTGCCTCAAAATTACACGTATAAACTAAGTAAGTTCACATTCTATACATCCAACACTAAAGCAAAATTATTTAATTCATCGGATAACTATAAATTATTCACAGGCGTTCATCACGAAGATATAATTTCTAATTTGTATAGATAGCACAGTTCTTAAGGCATATTCACCATGTATTTCTACATCAAGCTAAAGTTTTACATTCAGTAAACGAAACCCAATACAGATGGTGTATGAAATTGCTTGTCATGTAATTGAGGTAACCCATGTGTGAGCGAATCACCAATCGAATGAATGAATAAGTAAACCGGATTCTTATTTTGTGAGAAAAACAAGTTTCTTTTATAAAACGTTGTGTGAACAGGCTAATCAAGATAAGTAGAGAATTCGTAAAGCATGTTGTACCTTTGGAAACATTATAAAATTTCATAGCTTTTTTTATGAATTTATTACTACTACTTTGAATGATGTTCGAGAATATTGCCTTTGAATGTACGTTAAAAGGCAGTCCATAAGTATATAAATCGCATTGACGACACGTCCTCGATTTTAAAGAAAGCGCACTGCGCAATTCAAGAACCATTCCTTACACTAAAAACGTACACTTGTAGACCACATTAGTAGCAAGCAGAAAACCACGTACCATTAATATTACACATAAATCACGCCTAACCATACCCCTGCAAATATTTTCACGTAATTTCTTTCGTATCTTTGACAACACATGCATTATGTATGAAAAATTCTCGTCACGAATATCTCATCAGTTCAAGCCCAACTTACTTGGAAGCACTTAAATAATAAAGTTTGCATCCCAACGCCCCAGGGTGGCTTTTAACTAAAAGAATATCGTATCTCCGGTACCAATAAAGTCACAGAACATTTACTTTACTATTTATTGCTGGTCTAACACGCTAAAGTACACAACTTCTGAAGTTTGACCAATTTTAAAAGTTGCGCCGTATACTATTAATGAACCTTAGTATGAAAAGTTGCAAGGCTTTAAAACATGATTTATTAAGAATTATTATGAACTGGAATAAGCGTAGGTGGAACTTATAAGTTTTATGTTAAATTTATAAGTCTGCGATGCTTTGATACTGCAGCTTATAATGTTGTATGGACCATCAGCGTAAATAAATTTATTTCTACTTACATTGTAAGTGTGCAATCGTTTGAAAGTGCTCTTTTATATGGGTCAGGTGCATCTCACATTAATGTTCCACAAATCGATGTTTATACAGTCTCTACTGAATCTGGACAGTATCTAATCTGAGCTTCTTCATATTAT
Source organism: Colias eurytheme (assembly GCA_907164685.1). NCBI lineage: Eukaryota > Metazoa > Arthropoda > Insecta > Lepidoptera > Pieridae > Colias > Colias eurytheme. Next base: position 36,355 of record CAJQZN010032346.1, on the reverse strand, counting down.
ATTACGTATATGCATGTGTATTAGGCAATTAAAATCGATTTATTCCCTTTTAAAGGATAACTGAAACTCATTTCATCATCAGCCCATAAACGTTCCCACTGCTGGGACACGGGCCTCCTATGAGGGTACAGGCCATAATCCACCACGCTGGCCAAGTGCGGGTTGGCGGATGACACATGTCGTCGAACTTTTGATTCTTCTACATGTCGATGTTTTCCTTCAAAAAACTTCAGTTTCCTTTTGAAACTCATTTATTTACCTATAATTTAAGAAGGCTTATTATTACAACATAATAACAATAAGTGTATTGGCATTTAATTTAACAGATGCTGAAGGAATTTGTGTTAAAACCACACCGTTAATTAAATATCGATCGCTACAATATCGGGGAGAGATGATTAATTAGTATATAATGTAATAATGGTTTTATGTTTACCAATTTCATTGTTTATTAAAATCATTGATGTGTTATATTTTCGTTGAAAAACTTATTTTTTTAAGTGAAATTAGGCGCGTTGAAAGGTAAATTTCAAGGTCGCGTCATGGCAATACCGTCACGTCATGGAGTAAGGAGATTTTGGTATCTTTGAATTTTGCCAAAGAAGTTTCACTTCTGACACACACGCTCTTTTTTATTTTTAGCATTTATTAGTGAAAATAGAGTAGCTAATTTTGCTTAAATATACGTTATTGATCTCCTATTTTTGTGAGCACAGAGTAATAAACATGTTTTTAAGTTCATAAAGACAGAAAGATTATACAAAAGATTATAACAATAATTATTAACACAATGTTAGGTCAACAATTTAACGTCAGAAACTCAGAACTACTCCTCGCTTCTTGTAAAGTTGCATCTGAGATCCCAGTTGGCCTGGAACTTTGTAGCGAGTTATTACGCGGATGAATATCCTCTGAATATTATACATTATTACACTTTGTTCGGTTTACGGCTCTTCGATCGTTTTATTCAGAGGTTTCTTGATTTCTATCACGTAAAAATGTATGATTATTAACGAATTTTACACCATTGCTTTATGCATTTTTAGGTGGTCTTTAAATATAGAGCTACATACACATTTTAATCATTTAACGATAATTTTTCCTGTTGAATTCTAACATTAAACATTATTATACGTAGGTATAACAACGAGAAAATTATACTATAATTCTTTAAACATTATCATTTACATTGAGATATTGATCATTTACCATCTTTTCATAAGGGGTTTATTCACAGTAATTCTGATAGATAGCACTGTTCGTTAAACGCAGTTATTTCACGCTGTATGAAGATTGTAAATGAAACTTAATTATAAAAAGTAATATAAATAATAAAGTGAAAATGGACACACAGCAGTGTCGTTTGCGGTCACCATGCGTCGTGTTTTAATTTTGTTTATGGTTTTCCTTTCTGTTACGGTATTTTTTATGATTTTATTTTGATGTTTTTAATTTTTATAGTATGTTGAAACAGGTCGCTTTATGCAATGAATATTTTTCTTGAATTGAAATATAAAATACATGAATTATTCACATATCATCACTTCTTGCAAAGAGAAGATTTTTTCCTTTTTGTTTATACATCTTTTAGCAATAGCACAAATTAATATAAGTTGTAAACATAATTCTATACTTAAAAAAATGACTATAATATTTATATTACAATATTTTTTAATAAAAGATAATATTTTGCAGGCAAGCTCTCGTGACACTTACGAGAAATGTGCTCCGATGTTGGAAGACGTAAGTATATGAATCTGTACTTACCTACAAAGTAAGAACAATGTAATTACAATTAATTTCTGCTCTATTATATTCTAAGTTCTTAGAAAATGTGTCCATATAATTTATTTGAACCCATATTAACATAATTGCTATTTATATTAACATCATGAATGCGAACGTTTGAAACACAATCACTCCAATACTATTGAACTAAATTGTATGAAAATTGATAGTGATGTAGATTAGAATAGGTATACGTAAAAAAACACATTTGCTTTTGCCCACGGGTAAAACAGTGCACATTTATTAAGTGTTACTATAGATATGAAGCCTTAAAGCATACAAAAATTTAAATAATAATAAATTTAATTTTTCTTTTAGCATTTTAGCGTATCAATGTGTTGCAAGGACTATGATTTATCGATACGTCACGAAAATAATGCTGAATGTTATAAAATCCCATCCACACCGAATGATGTGAGTAACCTTTTATGTAAAATAGATGATAAACTTTTATAAACTTATTATATTTTTTGTACTTATTGTCAAATTTTGAATCTCTTAAAAATACTACTTACTTACTTACTAGAATCTGTTTTAGCAAAATTTAAAACAAACACTTAATAGAGCATACCTATATATTTTTTTTTTGAAACTTTAAAGATATCAGTAGGTAGCACTAATTGTGTTATGATCACACTAGTTTATTCATTGAGGCATACGACGACAAACAATAATCACGATAAATTTGTTTAGTTTGATGACGTGCAGATAAGCTGTAAGAGTTAGATAGTTCATATTAAACACTAAAATATAGATAATAGATAAACTGGTATTGTTGTAAGCCTAATCATAATAAAAAGTCATCAGCTTCCACTTATCAACGACAATAGACACTTAATTTCAATTATTTTATGATTACATAGTATAAAACAAAGTCGCTTTCTCTGTCCCTATGTCTCTTTGTATGCTTAAAACTTTAAAACTACGCAACGGATTTTGTTGCGGTTTTTTTAATAGATAGAGTGATTCTCGACAAAGGTTTTAGTAGGTATGTAATTTATTAAGTTTTAGACAATAAGAGCGGAAATCTAGTATTATATAAACAATTTAAGGATAAAGTGATTTTAAAGAACAAAAAAAAAATATCTTCCTTCTTGGAAGTCGGCTAAAAGAGTATCAAGTTTCTTTCCTTCTTCTTGGCAGGAGCAAAATTCTATTCATATTATTTGAAAAAGTTTATGAAAAAAAAAGTTTTGGCATGAGTTTGAGCTTAAACAGAGAAAAAAGTTTTGAGTTGGGGATTGTTAAAACGACGATATTAGTTAATGATTTTATTACAGGGAAGGCCATCGTTTATAAAGAGAAAGAAAATGTTCCTATGGCTTTTCTAATATAATAATAAGTATAGTTACCTAGGTTACTACATCGACTATAGTTGAACCTTGAGTTGAACATTTTAAACGTAGGTATAATACTTATAATATCATCTTTTTACATCCTACAAGCAGCTAAATGCATTTTCTATTACGATTCCATTACGATTTTGCATAATATGTATATCTATAATTTTAAATTTGAAATATGATACAAAAAATCCAACCTTTCCAACATGTTTACTTTCTGTAGAATTTACATTCCTTTTTTTACCATCCAAGGTAGGTTTAATATTTTTATGAATACTTGTTGAATATCTTAGTACCCAAGAGACCTGTTAATTATAAAGCAATTTGTATCTTGCATTCCATAGACATGATATATAACCAAGATGTATTTGGGTTACTGTTACACAGTGCAAATTTGCTTAAGACGCAAGGTTCGTTTGTCCAATTAGAGAGTATACGTAATATAACTGTTTGCATCAAAAACAACTTTAAAAAATAGTTGGTAATAACTTTCGTTATAATACCATCTTGGTAGAGTATAGATTCCCTTGAGTCGAAAAAAAAATCTCGACGAGGCAGGACACAGAAGACTGATCACCTACTTGTCCCTAAAGAAAATCGATCAGTGAAACAGATGTATGCATGATTCATCTGCCCCATACGCCTCTAGGGGACACGGGACTTCACATTTTTAATTAATAGTAGAATTATACACGCTCTTTACATCCGTGAAAAAATGCAATTAAAATCGTACTTACGGAGCCTTTACAGCATTTTTCATACAAGCTAAAGCTAGCTATGTTTTTTCATATGGCTGCGATTAAAAGTATTGTACTATTCGTTCATTCATGTTTCAATTAGAAATAGGTCAGGCTCGTACTCGGAAATATTCATAGAACATTTTATGGTTTAATTTTTTTTTAAAACGTTAAAACCTTAAAACGTTATTTTTTCCATATGGAAATATTGCAATAAAAATTAAATGATTCTCATTTGTTTATTTATTAAACTTCCATACATTTTAGATAACTTTTAGGAAGCAATTGTTAACATTTATATGAGTTTGAGTTTCCGAAAAAAATAATGTTATAGAATATTATTATAAAATAAGTATTCTTTCTTTATTATTCGCAAAAGGTACTTTATAAATGTCACATAATTTTAAAATACTATAGCACGCAGCTCGTAAGTTAGATCATAATCTTAAAGTGGTGTTATTTTATCGAGCAAATTTTATCACCTAAATTAGTCAAGCCAAACCAAATTATGGTTTCCTTAGATCATCGCAATCAAGCGAATTTTATAATTTAAGTACCTAATGCTCAAATTTACTTTCTTTAAGAAATGGTAATAAAATAATAAATTTAAAATGTAGCGCGATGACGAGATATCATAATCTAGAAATTTATAATTTATATTAAGACTAGTGGTCCGGCCCGGCTTCGCTCGTGGTACATGATAATATTATATAGCCTATAGCTTTCCTCAATAAATGGGCTATCTAATACTGAAATAATTATTCAAATCGGACCAGTAGTTCCTGAGATTATTGCGTTCAAACAAACGAACAAACAAACTCTTCAGCTTTAAAATATTAGTATAGATTTATAAAAATTCGGTAAAAAAGTATTTTAAAGGAAAAATACACTAGATTTTATATTTTTCGTAATTTTTCAGTGTGAACGAGAAAACTGTGTAATAAATAAAAGAGCATTACTCAAACCAAACGGTGAGATTGATATAAGTAAAATGGAAAGTGACTTCGAGTCTCTCGGTGGTGAACCAGAAATGTTTCTTATTTTAAAGGATAAATGCTTATTCAATACTGACCTTGATGCGTATGCTGTGGAAGGTGCATGTCCAATGAAGAAAATGTTTAACTGTTTTCGAGCTCATGCATTATTCGTAAGTACCATTTCTAATGTAGTCTCATAAAGAGAATCATGATTACGTTTCGTCACAATTTGATTAAATTACTGTTTTGGTAACTAGCGGTTTTCTACAACTATGCTCGTGATACATAATATATGCCATGCTGTGGTGTATAGCATTCAAGAATTACAAACATATCTAACGGTGAAATATTTTTTGAAATAGGTTGCTGATATTAGCGCGTTCACCTAAAGGCAAGCCAGCTTATTGTTTGATATTTTTGTCTGCTTGTAGATTAATTTATGTGATTGGGAATTGTGAGGAGAAATAAATAAATGATTTGATTTGATTTGAAAGGAACTATAAAGCTTATACTTTTTTGGGTTGATGTAGAACCTATAGATAGGTACTATATTCTGATGATGATATTATAATATTATTTTGAGTACTGTATGATACAAAATCAGGTAATAGATATTTGCATCGTCATTTATTACCAAGTGTACTTTTGTGGCAAATAATTGTCTTCATACTGCGAATAATAGTTACTCAAGTTACTTCCGACTATAAATATCTTTTTGATTTTCTTAGAGAAGTTAAATAGCGTTGTTAATTGCAGATTACAACCGCATTCCGTTTCTATCTCGTAACTTAATATTCATTATTCAAAGGAATACAAAACCAAAAACTCCTTCTATTCTAGTACTTTAAGCATTTTGAAATATTGCAAAGAATAGTTTTATATAATTTATCTCGATTATTCATTAGTTTAACGTTTTGTTTAACCGATATTAGATTCTTTAAAGTTAACAGGTTAATTCATTATAATAAAAATATGCTTTTGTTTGGGTCAACTTTGTTAATAATCATAAATCTGGATATCGACTAATATTGAAAGGACACAGGCCGCCTATGAGGGTTTAGACTTTAGATGATAACACACAACGCTCGTCAAATGCGCGTTGGTGTGGTGACCGTGGTAGCTATTAACCGCAGTCACAATTTCTCGTATCGAACTATTAACCATTTTCCACTGGGTTAAGTGAGAATACTTTTGGTCTGGATTAAATCGAAGCAAGTTTATTATTAATATTTATACTTATAAATTTAAATATCATAATTGACTAATATTTAATTTTCAGAACTGCAAAATCTGGGTGGAATCAGAAGCCTGCAACGAGTTAAAAGAGAAAGTAGAAGATTGTACGGACTTATATTAAAATATTATTTAAAATAATACTTAATGATATATTTTTACACAATGTTTTGATTTATGCACCGATTTTATATCCAATATTGATTCTAAATTAATCAATTATGGACAAATTCAATAAAGTTATTAGAAGTATTGTCTTGTTTTATTTTATGGACGTATTTTTAGGACATTTGAAACATTTTAAAATGAAACATTACACAAAGTTGATAATAATACCTAAATCGTATTACATATTCATACAACTTTTTCTGATAATGAAGTAGGTATATATTGCTTAAATATTTTAACACAAATTCTGTGTAAGTACACAAACACACACGTAATTATTATTACGTGCGTGCGTTAAATACCTACTTGATTATAGTGAACATATTATTATTATAACATCACAATCTTGATAGAATCAAAAACTAAATAATATCTACATAGGTATATTACACCTAAAGATATTCAAATATTGAACAAGTTAGTTCTAGTTTTAGTTTACAATATTAATTCAATGTCAATAAATAGAGACGGTCTAATTTGAAATTTAGTTATCTACAGCGATAATCAATGTAAGGATTTCTATGTGAATAATCTTGGATAATATGCAAACTATTATAATACCTCTCTTCTCTTAAATAATGGTTCCAAGCAATAGAAGGACTTTAGCAACGTTCCTTATAATATGTAATATGGAATATTATTAGTATTAAACGAAGAGTGAACCGGTACCTACTAGGGAAGCGCGTACTATCTTAGACCTAATCTTAGCTTTCTATGGCGTGATTGTGGTCAAGCGCTTCCCTATCTACAATAAAAAAGCCCATTGTGATTGTAAGTAACATGAGGTCTGTCTCTAGTACTGATTTGCTGATTAGATTTGAAAAGATTTTTAAATATGGATAGATTAAATATTTACAAAAATACAAAATCGGAAATGGATGAAAGTTCGTAATAAATCTTCTTACCGCGTGCTTTCCACGAAAGAACTGAACTAAAATAAAAACATTGACTCATACGACACCAAATTAATTCTTGGCAAGTGTAGCAGTGGCTTTAATACCGCATTTTCCATTAAATTTCGAATTCAAGGATTAACATAAGGTCCCAAAATCCTATGGTTTCAGACTCATTTATTAGCATAACTACGACTGCACGGCACCTAAAGCGGCATGCATTTATGCTAATGTTATGCTTGTTACGTTATAAGAGAAATGGTTTTATATCTTTTATATCCTTAAAATGTACATCGAATCCTTCATAAACTGTTATACTTTGCCTTATGCAACATCTTCATATAATATGCTCACATTACCTGTGCTCACTTTTCAACAATGTAGCGATTTCCAAACCTAATGAAACACATGAATGAAACAATGAATTATGAATTTTTGTAAGCACAACCGCTGTTTTTATTTATTTATAACACTTTATTGCACAAAAAAATGTAGGAAATGTAGTACAAAAATAATATTATAAGGTACAAAAATTTTGCCCAATAGGTGGCCTTATTGCTACACAGCAATCTCTGCCAGCCAACTTGGTAGGAAAGGAAAGCTTTTAGTTATTTTTATGTACATATAATTTGTATTTATCGTTTTTATGTTTCACGTCCTTTATATTTCACTGTATTAACTACGTTTTAACCCATTTGAGTATTCACACAACGTGTACTACTAATAAGTCTGCAATTTTAAAATTCGCAAATATAAAGTCAAACATTTCTTTTAGAACATTTCAAATTCGGGCTCCATTTGCATCCGATAATATAGTATATTTTTATTCAGGTCACCTTTTAAAAGCAGTGAATTCCTTTTACATAAAAAGTACGTATTAAAAACAAATATAGTGAGATTTCGCCCAGTTGAAAGGTTTTACGATCTAAGTCTGCACCGATGCATGACAGAATAATGATCCAGGGTGTCATCGATAACTATTTGAAAAGAAATATTTCAACCAAAGTAAAGCAGTTTATTTGAGACTAAGTTTGGTTTTATTTTAAGTATGGACAAAGGACAAGGTAAGCATTTTCATTATATTTATTAGAACAACTTAACAATCAAGATATATATTACAGAGTTAGGTTTTTAGTAGATAAATCTGATGCAAAATAAACGCTTTATATTTTTAACAATTAGATCAATATCTATTAATTGTATATTTTCCATTTTTTTTCTTCTTATCGTTATATTATATTTAAAAATGTTCTTCATCAATTATCCAATCGATAGAGTTACAACAAATCAAACAATAATATCTCAATAATAACTCAACAATTAAGTTTTGATTAATCAAACTCGAGATTCAGTTTGAGAAGAAACTGTGTGTGTTGGCCTGTTTCCAAGTTCAATTCGAAAGAGAGAAAATTAAAAACCGCTCCGGGAACTTGGCTATGTATGTCCGATGTCCATTGCCAATTTTTGCTTCACAATGGAAACAAGGTCATTAGCGCGTTCATTTCGATAACTTTACAGCTATATTCTTCCTTATTATATCATCTGTGAGAGATATAGATTTATAGTTGTTTGGTTAAACAGACCAAAGTTTTGAAGGTACCATACTGAAAGACTCCACGTGACACGGGACTGATTTTTTCCATACAAACTTACACAAGAGTTATTTTTCTTCTTCTTCTTTCTCTGTTATGACGATTCCAAAGTGTTTCAAGAAGAAACACAAACAATTAAATAATAAATTACTGAGTTTGAGGTTGAAATATGATAATAGAAGGGATATAATATTACCTCTATATAAATTAAGGGCCGATTTCACAGTTACCTTATTCCGTTTAACTTATCTGTCTGTCAAAATGACACATAATAATATAATATATTGTTATATTATGTAATATAATGTATGCGAATTTACAAAGTGTCAAATAGACTGTCAGGGACATTAACATCACAGTTATCATCAAGCAGTGAAAAGGTCTCAGTATTAAAACCGAAATCACTTTTGATGCAGCCGAATATTCGTGTATAGAGTAGGTACGTATTACCTATGGATAAATAATTAAATTTCTATGATTGAGAAGAAAAATCTGTAGTAGTTATGTTGGCATTATTAAATTATTTTAAATAAACCAAGCAGAGAGGATGTGTCCTTCGAAGTCATTTTATGGAATTCAAACTTTGAGCTGGTTTAAAACTTATGGACTTATGGGCATATATTATAATATAGAATTGATTGGAACAGTTTGTGGGAACGCTATTATAGAGTTTTGGAGGTAGATTTCTCTGGTAATGTATGTAGGTTTGTTTGATTATGAAGACGTACTTTTTCATTGGTCTAGAAAATTTAGTAGTGTGAGTAATGTTAATGTAATGTTTAATAGGCCCTCTTCACACTGGGCAGCGTTGGACGAGTAGAGCCTAGAGACAATCACGATAGTGTAGAGGGCCTAAATTTTTATTATCGGCCGTCATCAAGAAATTAGTGCGAATATTGTTTAATTTGTTTATCATTATTGTGTATCGTATGACGTTTTATATGTTATGTACCTGAAAATTGAAGGAAACAATTTCTTTGACAAATATTCATTTTATACAATCAGTCTTAGATTACACAATCAGTGAATTCGTAGAATTAAAAAAAAAATATACATTATTTTGATTTCCAAACGTATGTCAGAGGTATTTTAAGGACTATGTGTAAAAGTTTACAATCACTTAGCTAAGAAGCTTTCAACAAAAATAATTTTATAATTAGATTTCATGATATCCTCCTTGAAACAATTTATGAATCTCAACATTTTATCTCCGAGGAAGAAACCAAACAATTAGAGTAAGTACGACAATACTTACAAAATATTGAATCGCACTCCCGATAGAAAATGAGTTATTTTTCTTCGTTGCTCTCAGAGTTCTTTCTGGAAATTTTACAAAGAATTTAATTTTCTCGAACATTCTTGTGTTTGTCATCACACGGTCCTGATGTTATTTATTTGTCTTTGTTCCTTACTGTTTGCTGTATATTCTGTGTGAGTTAAAGTGTTTGTTAAGATCACGAGGCTTCAGTTTTTGTTGTTGGTCACGTTGAAGCTACCATCTAGATAGTGCAAATGGTACTGATTTTTACGGTCTACAAAAAGTAATCTATATTAAAGTTTAATTGTGAATAACGTGCCAGTAGACACATACGTCAGCCAAATTAATTGAAATCTAGTCAACCCCAGACTAATTCAAAAGAGAAAATCACATGCAAACGCAATTTTGATTATCAAACATATTACAAATTTAACCCGTATCGTAATCTGATTTAAATCCGACATCCAAAAACAGTGTGTCGGGATTAAACGACCCTCGTGACGAGATATTATTGCTTGTAAATTCCATGTTTTTAATAACAGAGTGTAATATTATTCGAACAATGGCTGGACATGTGTCGGGATGGATTCTCGCGATATTCCGAATAAATTGCCCCTATAATTACTGCACGATGTACGATGTTTCGACTTTTTCGATGTCATTAAAATTGGGACATTAATTTTTTGCTGGCAATCTCGATTGGAGGAGTGAAATATTTTATTTTATTGCTGTTTTATAACAATAAGTGGTACGAAGGAGAATTGACTTCAGTATCCCATCAATCATTCCATTAATATTTGTGGTATACCTACTGTTAGACGTAACTTTAGATTTAATATTTTTGTGGATGAATAGTTGTCAATATAGCTGTCACTGTCACCTGTCAGAACATGCTTAGCTGTCGAATACTATAAAATATAAATTGCCGCTTTCCTTTGACTCGTGGCGCAATCGTACGGATCGTGCCTAGCTAGGGGCTCGGACGTTGTTTATACGACGTTTGACCCAACTACCTTCACTTTGCTAATAGTCGTTGACTTGCTGCGATTTGTTAATCAATTAGGTAGCTGTTTAGAATCGCAGTACATTCTAATTACATTTCAAACTAATATTTAACCCAGTCTCTCGTGTAATTTCTATTACTACTATAAAAACGAAACTGTACGACACATATAAATAAACCTGCTAGCTATCTCTCTAGTAGCATCATGATGTATATATATACCTAATTTTATTGAATTTAACCGTATCATGTTAAAATAAATATTTAATTTAATGTCCAAATAATCTTCCATTAAATGATAAATACACACAGAATATAAAGTTAAATCAATTAATAGACCTGCATTTTGAATTCTGAAATTGATTAATTAATAAATTATTAATTATTTAGTTCAACACGTTTACAACTGTTTTTACAAGCTAACAGTCAATAATTATTAATTACCATCAAATTTGCCTTAATTTAGCAAACATTCGTACAAATATTTTAATTGTATGTGTGGTCAGCTCTCTTTGCATCGAATTAATTTGTTATCGTCATTATCAGCCTACACTTGTCCAATTTATGAATACATTAAATTACTAGTTATATTATGTTTTACATTAACATGAATATTTACAAAGCAAAGTTTAAATCAAAGTTATGCTAAATGACGAAGATGTTTACAGACAAGGATTTGCAATTATAATTGGAATCAATCGTTATTAAGAGACGTTTCTGTTATCTTAAGCATAAACTACGTCACAATTTTAAACGATATACATAGTATACGACACGACTTTATGTTTTAAAGTTATGATACATTCTCATAGTAACATAACACTAGAAATTTGAAATAAATAACATAAAAAATAGGATATAACATTAAAACATATTCTATTACCCGGCTCTTTCAAACAATTGAATAATAAAAACAAGTCCTAGGTTTTCTCTCTTATTCGTAGGCCTTTGTACAACAATATTGTATATATTCAAATGTAAAAGACAAATACAATTTTAAAATGTATTTTAAAATACAATTGAAAAAGATTTATCAAACAATTCATCCTACGTATTTTATTGAGTTCTTACACACAATAGGATTACAGTATGCAAGCAAAGGCAAATGTTCACATTATGCTTCTTGAACTAGGGCCAAAAATGCGATTAGCCTAGTCTACAAGTATTCTGTATGACAAGGCAGTTGTATAGTTTGAGAGTTTAAAGAGAAGTAGAACATAATATTATTTTTCGTTTTTTTTAAGAAGCAGTGTGAAAATAACACATTTGACGAAGAAGCGGAGAAGACGTTTTAAAATACATTTATGCTCATAGAGTTCCAACATTTAAGAGAACTTATTTTAGTTATTATGCATTGTTTCAAAATATATTAGGATACTAGCGGTCCGCCCCGGCTTCGCCCGTGGTACATATGAAAAATAGATGTTGGCCGATTCTCAGACTTACCCAATATGCACAGAAAATTTCATGAGAATCGGTCCACCCGTTTCGGAGGAGTATGCAGACTAACATTGTGACACGAGAATTTTATATATAAGAGATAATACCTAATCAGTTAATGAATATATTATTATGGTTTAAATATTTACATATACAAACCTATTTCATATATTTTTACGAATAGGTTCTATAAGAAAAACTCTTTTATTCGCTCAAACATAATATAAGTCTCCAGAAAAACACAGAACACGGACAGCGTCATACTGTAAGATAAAACGCCATAAATAACATGCACCGCTTATTCGTTAACATAAAATTCCGATTAAATTTTTAATAAAAATTCAGTTTTTCCAACAAAGTTAAGTTCCCGACACTATTATTAATTTATGTACAACAACAGTTTGTGAACGCAGCGCCGAGGTCACGTCAATGTTAATTAAACCGCCAACAGATAAATTCCTTTAAGAGCATTTTGCAATTTATTAACGCGAACAATATAATCATAAACGGTGAATGAGATATAGTAGAACTTCATTTAGTTTGTTTGTTGTTACCCACGGGTGATGTAATAATTCATGTAACGATCAAAGAATCTTCCAATTATTAAGTAAATTATTTATATTACCAAATTGATGTTTCGTTGGTCTAATGGTTAGAATGCCTTAAGTTAGCATACGTTTGATGTCCCAGGTCCGAAATTTGATTAGGAAAAACATCGTCTTTTTTTTAAGTCCAGCTAGATATGTTTTGTGAAAAAAGAAAGTTAATTGATAAAAATTAACGATCTACGTGAAGCGAAAATTTAATTGACCAAAATATTCAGATCAAACAACATAATATAAACAGTATTCGTCATCATACAGTTAGTACATAACATTATAACCACTAATACTTTCTTCTACATACGTGAAATAACAACCAAAAAAGAGCGTATGTGTTGAGCACACGTGTAAAAAGTGGAACTTCTTTGGCAAGATTCAAATATACCAAAATCGTCTCCTTACCCCATGTCGTGACGGTATTGCCATGGCGCGATCTTGAAATTTTACTCTCAACGCGCCTAAAGAAGCTTCACTTCAAAAATATAAACATGTTGGCGTACGTCAGGTCTATGTCGAATGTAAAGTCTAACTCAAAACTTGCTCAAAACTAATAGAAATAACATGAATAGATCTTTCACCACCTTTCACTGACGGTTTTAACGTCAATAAAGACGTCATAATACTGTGATAATACCAAAGAATGTGTTAATAATTCAGAACAAAAAGGGAATGTTCGTCATTCTATGAAGTACATCGTTTAATATCTATTTTGTATTATTACATAATTTTGTAAATGGCTTTACTGTAGTGTTTATTGGGATTATCGATAAAATTGACGAATACTTTTAATTTTTAAAGAACCACAGGTTTTCTAGTGTGGAATGGTTAATCTTTAATTTACGTGAGCGATAAGATGCAGTAATTTAAATATAGTGTAAAAAAGATACTGTATTTTGGGAATAGTAAAGAATTCTTTCAGCTATGATTAATCTAAGTCTTTTCTGTGTAATTTCGTTTTTGTTATGTTTCTATTGCAAATTGTGTGTCACATTATTATTTTAAATATGGAGTTTGGCTTTTATAATGCTATAAGCGTAGTTGTACACAAAAAGGCTTTATATTCATACGTCAAACTTTGTTGAGTAACGTCGTGATTAAGTAAAGTAAACAATAATTTACGCTAGCAAACATTTTGAACCGAAATTAGGCGGAAGGCTTCAAACTTACATGAACAACCCGTTTTATACTCGTAGAACATGTAATAAATTTAATATTCATCTAAAAAAGTGAACTCCCGTGTGCCCTAGGGGCGTAAGGGGCAGATGTATTATTCAGTTTAGATCTGTTTCACTGATCAGTTTTATTTAGTGACAAATAAGTGATCAGCCTTCTGTGTCCTGTCAGACCGAGACATTTATTTTTCGTCTCCACCAGGAATCGAACCTAGGACCCCT
>CAJQZN010032346.1:0-11927 GCA_907164685.1 Colias eurytheme | reverse complement strand
CATTGTATTAAGTATGTTTTTTATTATTATTTGAATAATAATTAATAGTAGAAATTTCAATTAATTACTTAATTTGAATAATTATTAATAGTAAACCGTGATTATGCTTTCATTCTAATACTCTTTTGTTCGTAAGTAATGTTTTCAACAATTATAATAATATATTACAGTTTTATGAAATTCCTATCAATTCTACGCAATAAGTTAAATATTTGTGATTATCATTGTTATCTGGACGTGTTTCCATTACGTCATAAATCCGAATAATTATTTACACCGTAATAATATTTATATTTACCAAAAGATTACTGTGGTGTTAAATTTTATAATTTCTTAAGACAAATTGCAAATAAAGGAAATATTTTTTAAGAGTTATTATAATAAGATTCATAGAAAATATTTTTAATATAAATTAAATTGCATTAAAACAAAGCCTAATCTTTACAGACCTGACGATGATCCAATGAAATACATAATTGTGGCTGGAACAAATCTACTAACATCAGGAGGGGATGTGTATACTGTGGAAAAGATAGTTACTTACCCTGGCTATGATACTTCAAAGGCATTGTTACATGATATTGCTCTCCTACGAATACTTGAAGAAATAGAGTTCTATGATAGAGTACAGCCTATTGCTTTACCTGATAAAGACACGAAGGGAGGAGCGAATGTCATGATAACTGGTTGGGGAATGTTTGATGTGAGTGAATCAAATTATTCTGAAATGCTAAAATAGTAAAAAGTATTTAGCAGTAGTGTATGTATTTATATACAATGTAGCAGTTGAATACATTTGAGCTTGAGCATTTAGATTCAACATAATTGCCGAAATCAAAAATTGTGATCAGACCTTACAATCGTCAAGAAAAATTAACAACTCGCCCAACTCAATGTTAACTCGAAGTCTTGTTATTTTTAGCCTAACCAGAATGCCGTTATAGACAATTTGCAATCGTTGAATGCTACAGCCGCTTCTTTGGAAGAATGTAGGAAGAGAAACAGAAATGCTCGAGCATCTGAAATCTGCACCCGTGAGAACAATGGAAAAGGAATTTGTTTCGTGAGTATGCCTTTTAAATACAGATATACATATAATATTATATAATGTTTCTAAAACCACGTATAATATCAATTCGTAGAGATTTTTAATAAATATAAATTAAATTTATATCTCCTTCGATCCTACCTGCGTATATGTTAGTTATTGTTTGAATAGAAAATTATTTTTATAGTTAGGTCTCTGTAGGTGTGATAGCTTTCTCATCCAAGATATTTCATTTATATTTAAGGAGCCATAAGAAAATACTTGAGGAATCCCCTGGGAAGGCGAGATAGGATAGTTTACAAGATATAAAGTTCCTTATTTCAATAGACATAAAGACTATGAATATTTTTTTATAAGTATTTTAAAGGGGCTATCATAAAAGTATATACGAACCAATATCTCATGCCTAAAAATTGTTACAGGGTGATTCTGGCGGACCATTAGTAGAAGGAAATGCAGTAGTTGGAATTGCTTCTTATCTCCTAAATAAATGTGCCTATGGTTATGACGCCTTCACAAGGGTGTACTACTACAGAAAATGGATCGCCAAAACTATTAATTCTTAATTAACTCTTTCAGCTTTAAAGTGGTGGTGGTAAATAGTTGTTATTGGTAACTAAATCTGATTCATGTCTTTTAAAATGGAATTTATGAAATAAATATCATTCAAACGCACTTTTGTTTTTAATTAGAAAAATATTTAACTAAATTCTTCACATTTTATTCTATACATTTTTCCCTAGTTTGATTTACACAATGAAAATGAAAATAGACAAAACCATCACACGTACCTACAACTTCATAGTACAGCAAAAACTCTACATACATTTTTTCGGGTAAAATTGCTGTGACACGCAGGGAAACCGATAGACTTGACAGAAATCCTTTTTTTCCATTACACATAGCCCATCAAAATTCATGTATGGTTTAGCTATAAAATACTTATCTACACTAATAAAAGAGCTTAGATTTGTATTTTTGTATAATTGGTACGTCCTTATTCGGATATTTATATTTTAACATTAGTAGCACCATATTCAGAACCCTTATAATGATAATGGTTAGGAACATTTTATATTACAACTAATATTTATCCAATAGGCTTACACGTGTAGTTGAAATCATAACACTATACACGGTAATGCGGAAGTAATAGAATATTCAATTATGCTTGATGAAACTTAATGAGATGTTACCTTGTTAACGTAAATTGGTTTTGCTATGACAGAATAACTACGGACATTGTTAAATATTTAAAGAATCTAATTCACTAAGGGCTGATTTTTCAATCCTTGGTTAAAACTTATTAATCGAATAACGTATTAAACTACCATTTCAAAAATGTATTCTAATTGTCCGTATTTGACAGTTTACAGGTGACATTTTAAAATGTTCGTGTAATACTTTATTGGACGGATAAATTTTAACCAAGGATTGGAAAATCGGCGCTAAAAGTACAATAAGTACTTGAGACATTTTTATAAACGTACTTAAATGGAAATTAATTCGAAAGACTATAGTGAAAAAACAATGAGGTAAATGCTGGTTACTCTTTTTTTTAAATAGGAAAGCGCTTGACACAATCTCGCCTGATGTTAAGCTGAGATGTGGTCTAAGATGGTACGCGATTCACTAGAAGGTACCTGTTCACTCTACGCTTTATACTTAAAGTACTCAACAGATTAGTTTGATAGGCCACTATTTGTCGGCAGATGTTTCAGAAATTACATATTGTTACCTTTTCTTCTTCAAGTTTAGGTTAAAATTTCCTTTAAAAAATTCCGACTTTACGAATCGGTTACAAACGCTCAATGCAACTACTTTATCGGCGAAAGAATGCAAAAAAAGGTAAATGCTCGTAAATCGGAAGTTTTCACCGTGGCCGACTTTGGTAAAGAATTCGTTTGGTAAGTTTTCGACTTCGATATTTCTGTATTCCATTCTAGTTAATCATAGAATGATAAAGTCTTGTAAGGGAATTTATTTGAAAGAATTTTTAATGTTTCCACACCAAGTCTAGAGGCCTTAACTTTTCCTAAATCTAGAACATTGAGCACTTCAACCTAACTCACGTTCTTAATATGCCCAAAGAAGTTTTTGAAGTCTTTTTAGCGGTAACTCCTTTCGAACTAAGGAACCTAATGGTTATAAATCAGAAGTTTCAAAAATGTTTCCAAAAGTAGTTTAGTTTGTGTAAACTTTGAGTTAGAGTTCGTAATTTTGTTATTCAATTTCATGGAGACCCAGTTGATCCTCAAGTAAAAACCTGGGAATAAATGAAAGAAATGCGATAAAGTTTGAAACATTCGGTTTAAAATGCATGTTTCATTCTTTTGTTTTAGATTCTTCTAAAATCAGTCAAGATTGTTATTAATTATTGTCAGCTGGTTTTTGGTAATTAAAATCAAAATTGTACAATACTAAAATGGAAATGATATAAATATTATATCTTTAAAGTTGCAGTTATGCGAAATTAATGGAAGGATAAGCTACAATAGAAATTATTATGTGAAAATAAATGTTTAGGAGACATTATAAATATCTATTTTATTAAAATAATATGAAAATGACGATACATAATAAGAAGTAAAATTTGTCAAGAGAAAAATCATTTAACAATCGTTTATCGTTTACAAATTTAAATT
The DNA here is from genome assembly GCA_907164685.1 of Colias eurytheme. NCBI lineage: Eukaryota > Metazoa > Arthropoda > Insecta > Lepidoptera > Pieridae > Colias > Colias eurytheme. The sequence continues at coordinate 8,234 of CAJQZN010032346.1, read as the reverse complement.
AAAATAATTGCACTACAATCGAATAAATCGTAAGTTGTTATTACCTATAGTTCATGTAACAATTAAATACGAATAAAATTAATGAATCAAATTGTTTACTTTTTTCATTTTATATTGTGGTAGCTGGAGGCTTAATTCTCGCCGAATAATTACACTGATCCATTGTTTCAGTCTGTTTTACTGTTCTTATTTAATTTCGTATTTTTTAATTCTTTTTTATTAATTGGTAAACCGTCAATGCAATTATTTATTTTCGGTTTAATTTCATTAATGCTTTTAAACGTAAGAACATTGATAAAAATATGTTTTTATTGAAATATAAGAGATTTATTAACATAACAGTTGTTTCAATACATATTTTCTTATCAATAATAACATAATATAGTATTCAAACAACTGATCTATCTCTATCTCTATTTACAAATAACTGATTATGTAAATGACGATTGACGTAAATACAAAGCTGTTGTTTCTATTAGTATAGAAAAGCAAGCCTATAAGGACAGAATTAACAGGCGATATTCTTCTTTTTTATTTATTTATTTGTTTATAATTCTTTATTGTACAAAATATAACAAAACAAGCAGAAGTAGTGATACAAAAGCATAATTTGCACAAAAGCGGCCTAATTGCTACACAGCAATCTCTACCAAACAACCTGGCGGGAGAGGAAATGCAACAAGATTATGTATATTTTCTTTTCTATATTATAGCAGGATTGAATTTTAAGCACAACATCAAATGCTGATCTAAAATTAAATCCAATCATTATCGCAAAAGGTACATAATATTAAACTATAACTAACTATTCACGACGATAATTAAAATCGATGAATGCATTCTGTCGGTTAAAATTATTGAACGTTCAGTATCGTTAACGAATATTTAAATGGATCCAATCTTTTATTATTGAAAAAGAGAAATTATTGAATTTAAATTCGACGAACGTTTTGTTTGAGGGATTAACCTGTAATTGAAATTCTGATAAGCATCAGTGCAATTTTGTTTTTATTTTAATCGAATGATTTTCATTAACGCATTGGAATACACTCGTTTCATTTAACAGTACTGTTAAAATATCTTTAGAAGTACAAAAGCAACCTACTTTTAGATTACTTTGTCTGGCAATTTTTGATTTCCAACATTTAAACAGAAAGCATAAATTAGCATCTTTTAATCACATCTTAATGTTCTCAAAGATCGTTTCATGAGAAAAGAATACTTAAGAGCTAGAATAATTAAATTATTAGCTTATTTTACTTTTCTGCATCATCATTAGAACCATTAGAACGGTGTATTGCCTCTCTCGTTATAATAAACTTAATTAATTTTATAATCCAATTTACCTGTGTCTAAAATTTTCATACCGTTCTGATCTATTTTTGCGTGAAAGAGTAACAAGTTTTCACAGATTTGAAAATTTCACGAGTAAGTATAACATTCATCTTCATAACATAATTTTTTAAATCTTACATTTAAATCTTTTAAACACAAAGCCATTAGTCCACAAGATTGGAAATCGCATACATTCCCAGCGTGAAAAGGGCATTACTTGCAAACATTTTTCAATGAATGAAGCTCGCAACATGGTTTTCATCTAAAAGTGTCATCCAACGTCACGGCGAGATAATTTTTCATTTAGCAAGTTGTTATTGTAACTCATATTTACGTACGCAGTGTTTCTACGAACAAAAAACGTTGGCACGAAACTAGGGCGTATAAACACTGGAATACTACTTAATTAGCGTGGTCGCAAAAAGGGGTTTTTCTAGCTTGCCTTTCTTATAACAGTGAATTAATTTTTGTTTGTGAAAATGTGGCGTAATAATACGGTTTCGGATTTGTTTTACTCTGATTGACTTTCACGCGATGGTTTGTTGTGTGATTTGTAGTATGTAATTATTTTTAACAGGTTTTGTTTAGTTTGTTAACGCAAGATTTATAAAAGTTTAAAAATAGCTTTATAATGTTTTATAACTTTTTAATATGATTACACACCAATACAAGCCAATTACATATTATGTGTACCTTCTCTACATTTTTCTCTTATCTCAAGATTAAAATTGCGTATTTTGTCGAGTGTATAATATAATGCTTATGATGTTAATAAAATGAAATAAAAATTTCATTACTTCATATTTCTTTTTTTCGAACCAAAGTTAGAATCACAATTTGAGAATTTATTCGATGGTTCGCTTGGTAAGTTATAATACTAGGTACTGTTCAAATTTATTAAAGGTAAAGCATTGTCAAAATATTAATATTATATATCTAAATATTTAATGTCTTTTACAACAATTTAAAACATGATCATTGGTATCTACATCGTATATAACATATTTTAAGGAATATTTATTTGTATTGTTTGTATAATCAAAATGTGCTTACAATAAATCTAATTTATTCCAACACCTTTAACTATTATTTTATATAAAGAATTGCTGTTCAAGCAAATTATTGTAGATCTGATAACCATGCATCACTATTAGCACGAAACGCAAAGAAAAACATCAAGAGACGCACGCCAAAATGCTCCCTAATCCAATGGGCGCATAAACTAATTTAGTTTAAACTTCATTACCTTGCTTGTTTACCGAATAACCTGCTAATTTTCTAACGCCTGGGGGATAATTTCCAAATTATAGGGAACAGGTTTGTTAATTCACACGAGCAATACTACTGTTATCTATTCTAATTCTGTTTGCTATGTTATACCGTTGGTACGCGTTTATGTTGGCCTAAATAAGGATAATTAAAAGAAAATATTATGAGGTCGAGTCGCTTCAGCGGCTTAGCGTCTAGTTAAGGGAATTAGGCAAAGTAGGAGAGGATATTTATTTTTGAAAATTCGTTTGCGAAGTAATTATCTTGCGTTCTTTGCATGTTTTCTTGAACTTTGAATTTTGGCTGTGATGAGCTTAAAATACGTAGGGTAAGAAGATTAGAATTTACGATGGGAATAATATCAGTTACATTATATCAAAAACATAAAAAAATATATAAATATTATTTAATATCCCATATTTCATACTGTCTATAACTTTTCATACTTGATTACGCATTATCAGCACCTTTCAAGTTTTTTATCCAAAGAATGATATATCGAAATACGGGAAGAATTCTTCAAATCAGGTCCATAGAGTTCAAAATTGCTTGGAGGGTTCGATAAGGGGTCAAACTGTAAAAAAGCCTTTGTCACTCACGTAACTTCACGGAAACATCATTATCACAGTTAAGTCAATTTCGAAGTCGTTCTTACTTTTGTAAACTTTTGTTAGGGGACCAATCAAACTATTTTCCTGTACGTTTAAGCGCTTTGTCCGTTTTATTTCAAAGAGCTACTAGATTCTGTTATGAACTGGCTGTTGTTTGTGACTTTCGTGTTCTTTAGGACTTGCATTTTGCAATTCAGTGAAATTTCAACGCAGTTGCATAGAAAGTGTAAAAAATGCAGTAATTTGTAATTTTACGACTATTGAAAGTAATGTTCTACATTATATTTGTACAATCTAATACTTTTATACTCTGTAGGTGCTGTGCTGACGCAGGATTTTCGGTCGCGTCGCACATTCACATAGCGTTGTCCTGTAACTCGCGCCACCGACCCACGTCTAGTAGTTAGTAAATTAAAGTAATATATTTTTGTGTAACTTAGAGCTACACTAAAACTCTCTTTCTGGTGAGCAGACTAGATCCTTAGAATTAACCAACATATTGTGATTGTTGACTAGTAATTAAAAAAAATAGAACAACATTTCTAGTTAAGATGAAGTATCAGATACAATAGTTTATTCCAAACAAGAATGTACACTAAATAGAACAACACTCAAGATGAAGTATCAGATTAAGACAATAGTTTCTTCCAAACAAGAATTCACAGTTTAGTTAGCACTTAAGATTTCACGTTGTTTGCATACGAATGACAATGCAGACAAAACCAATCTTAGCCAGTCAATTGATTTCGCGTCATCTTGAAATGCACGAGCGGCATTCGTAACTAAGTTTAGCTTTGTTCATTTGTATATTATTGAATGGCAAACACGGTATGACGTGATCGATTTTAATAATAAAGATTGAATAAGAACACGAGGAGAATAATAAGCAGTGCTAGCTGAAAGGTTAAAGACACTGGCTATAATCGTGAATTCGACACTGAGTATATAGTATGAAAACAACATCTGCGTGAATGAAAACAATGATTTCAGATGATTAATGATCATACCTGATGATGAAAAATTTAAAATTAATAAGTATTACAATAAATATTTATCAAAGAAATGTATTGTACAGTCGCTCTAGCAAACAAGATAGTTAAAAGCAAATTCATTATCCGTATAAATAAAGTCACATCAACCTCAAATAAAAGGCTTCGGCGCAATCAGCAGCATTCTACACTAATCCGGGATAATTCACATTGAAGTGCCCCTGGCGAGCCTAAATGCTTTAGGATATAGATTAAATTTAACGATGTGATCCCAATTTCGGCTTTTAGCCCTCAAACAATTTAATACTTGGATAATATTGCGTTACCAACGGAAATTTTAAACCTTATGACCCGCTAAATGTTATGCTGACGGTTTATGTTGCCTCCTGGGAATGTTAAGATTAAGAACCTTGTGGTTTCGACACAATCATATCCAATGTTGAAATAAGAGCAAAATATAGGTACTAGAAACTATGCTCTCTTGGTCGCATGAATGTAATCAATAGACGAAGAGAGATTCAATCACATACCTTACATACAATGTGAGTATTTTATGATAATAATATAATGCTACAATATTGTGAATAGCTAATAACAAAACTGTTATTTATTATATTTTCCCAGAAAAGCAATCGCTTTGAAACTTGGTCGAGATAAAGTCCTTAATAGAAAGTAACTAATTTTAGTTTCAGCCTATTGAGCAAAAAGTAGCTAAGTAATAATCCAGAATATCTCTGAATCAATTTTCATCTAGAGCCGATCAGGGTTTTTGCGTAAAAGAGTAAGAATCATCTATCCATCCACCCTTACTAATTCGCGTTTTTATTAGCGGTAACAGGCGAGGGACTTAATGAACATTTAGTACTATGTGTACACATTATTTAGACCATGTATTTGTATTTCATTTCATTAATACCGAATTAAAAATAAATGCTGATATATTTCTATCCGTTTTTCGTCTACAAAATATTTTCACCTACTTATTGAATTACATATCGGTCGTGGTCCTACGGCCCTATTACTGGCTAATATAATGTGGAACATTTCACCCCTATTAGGAAACCCGTGTAGATGATTCAATAGTGTATTCATTACGAAGCATTATTTTTATATTGAAAAAATATCCCACATATTGCGTGATCTACTTTTTATATAGGGTTTTTCCATTCAGTGACTTTTTAATTAATAGTTTTTATATATTAATTATAAAGAGTTATGATGCTGAGTAATATTGATTGCTAAACTTATAAAAACATACTGTTATTAAGTTTCTATCCTTTAATTTTGTATGTATTTTTTCATTAGTGCTTTCCTTAATCCTCAATCATTATCCGACGATATTAATAAGGACCATTACATTGCTTAGACCGCTTCCTTCATTTGATCTATTTTATTATGCTTTTAAAATTGTAAATTAAATTACATTAATTTTTTACTAGCATTTTGCCCGCGGCTTCGCCCGTCTAAAACCTAATACATTATATACTAAAACCTTCCTCAAGAACCGTCAACCTAAACCGTTGCGCAGTTTTAAAGATTTAAGTATACATAGGGACAGAGAAAACGACTTTGTTTTATACTATGTAGTGATTTACAAGGATCATTATCGTAGAAATTGTATTGTATAAAGTTCCACATTTCGTGTATTTTGAAGTAAAATCACATCACTGTAACACATCAGAACTAGGTAGGTTTCGTAATAAAGTAAGTGTATGTACAAAGCAATATATCAGCTCAACTACGAGCACTTTTCTGTTGGCTAGGTTTCGATTAGTTCCTTTCAAGCGTAACTCGCCGCCGGCACAAGCGCCCCTAGTTTTCTGTGAGGTATCAAGTGAAATGGTAAACATAAATAACTGTGTGGAGTTCCCGCTAAACGTTTCACACTCTGTTGTCGGTACGTTCCCTAGGCCTACATTTATCTTGTGGCTTTATGAATTGTGGTAGCTATACATGTAGTATAGGATCGTCCCTCAATAATATAATAAGGTTGGGTTAATGCATAGTTACCACAGCCTCAGGTACTTAGATATGGGCCTATTTGTAAAATTATGGAACTACTAGCTGTGCCACGTGGTTTCTCCCGCAAACGAGCCCGCGGGCAAATGGAACTAATTTCTACTAAGTTTAACTATAGTTTATTCTGATGAAATTGGTTCCAGTAGTTTTTCCACAAATCCATATTCACAAACTTTTACATTTACCTATTATATTAGTAGAATACGATGTTAACATTAGGTAAGTGGAAAGAATTCCCCTACTAATAAACTGAAATATCGCTAAATCTTAAGCGACAGCTATGAGCTTGTAATTTAAAAATCCTCGGTACAAAATTTAAAGGTGTCGATACGGCAGGTCACAGAAGGGTGATTATCTGCTAGCCCGTAAAATTGATCAGTGAAACGGATAGGAACGGTCTTTATCAATTGAAACTAGACTTAATTTATTACATCTTTAGGTTCGATTTTGGATGGACTATTATATAATTTCTATGTAGAAAAATATGCTGCATAAAAACCACTAAAATGAATGCATTTTACACAATAGTAAGAGGGAAGCTCTGATAAAGCTCATATAACATTTTTCAGTGGCTATATTGTGAATTTTTTTTAATATATCTTATCTTATTAGCATAAAGTCCCATAATTATTCGCCCAGCTCCATAAGAGCTAACTCAAGCTCGAATATTATAATAAAAACTGAGAGAACCATTCCATATTTACATTTTAACAAAAGGTGTCGAGAGAGTTGAAATAAATAGGTGAAAATGCTAGACCGGCGTGTTTATGACTAGCTGTATAAAACGTCACGTGTAAGAAAACAGACTTCTTGAGACCCTTTAAAGTTTGAAAGAACTCATTTCTCTGTATATTTCCTCTGAGATTTCAGAGAAAGGGGACGCTATTTTCCATTAAATTGCGAGGGACTGGGAATATAATAATTATATTATATTTAAACCATTGTAAGAATATCTTTGATTGAAGAATTACTTTTCTTGAAACGATTTTTATGCCAGCTGTTTCTTATTATTATACTTTTGGTAAAATAATACTTTAATAATATATGTGTAACTTTCTATGAAATCAAACCTTTAAATCAAAGATATAATTACAATTCCTAGGTTCTACTTTTTGTTTATGTAAATAGTAAACAAGCTTCATTTCCTTATACTTTTAAAGCAGAAATAACTTTACCATTTAAGAAACAACCTCCATTTGTGCCAACATAAAATAATGTTACACACACGTATTCCTAGAGAGAACTCTGAAATTTACAACACCCCTTATAATACAGGGCCAATTCGGTATAATCTGGGAATATTTTAAACTTATGACTGCACCTGAGAAAATCTACGTTTCTTGATAACCAACCGTCTTCAAAAAAGAGGTTCTTAAGTCGACTGTTTGTTGTGTAGGTACCACAGAAGTTTAGACTGGATGAACCGATTTTGACGAATCTTTTTTATTGGAAAGCCTTCCGATTGGTTCCATTTAAATTTTAACCAGTTCGGATCATTTATTGAAATTGATTCAGTTTTTTGTTAAATTAGAATTATAATATAATATCCATTTTTCTTGGGAATTAACCCTAGGCCATAGAGTGTAGAAATAAGCTTCATAATATTTGTATTAAACAATTTAAAACCATATTTTAAAGTCGGTCAATATGCATAAACCAACAACAACAAGTCCTTATAAACGTGTTCTCATTTCCCTGTTATTTAATCCCGCGTCTATCTTATTCAGCATTCATTCGAAATGTATATAATATTTGTGCTTATACTAATAATCTGTATACCTACTGCACGGGATAGTTATTATTTGGATTTACGCTTCGTGAGACTAAATAGGTCATAGAGATGAAGGAAATTGTGTTTTATTTAAATTTTCTTACATATGATAATATCACTATTTCTAGGAATGAAGCAGAGATGAAAATAAAAGCTCATAAAAAAACTTATCATTTATTGAAATCAACTTTGATAGACTACAGGCCCATGTTGAAAAAATTATGGGTCATTTGACCCACA
>CAJQZN010032345.1:0-28826 GCA_907164685.1 Colias eurytheme | reverse complement strand
TAATGAATAAATACGGAAAAAAGGTTTGACAGCTGACAACCGACTCGTATATTTTTCTGCGCACAACTGAGAGCAAGTTAGGTGATCTTACCTTACAAGTGACACGTGGGCCACGCCCACATCACACTTCTATCTACTTTACTGTTCTGTGGTAATGTATTATTGTTTGTATAATAAATAATAATTGTGTTTATAGAATAAATATCGGCTAAATACTGTTAAGTTGCATTCCCTTTACACAGAAACATAATACACCGTTGACCGTACACCGAAAAAAATAAGATTTTAGTTTTTGCTTACATCATTGTTGAGTACACCAGATTCTAAATGTTCTAATAAGTATAATACTTCCTCCTCGTTTCTTGGTGGTACCGGGGACTGTACTCGTTTACGGGTATCTGGAAATTAATTAAACGCTTATAAACACCATAATTTTCCTAAATTTCCGCATAAACGAAGACCCAGGAAAAAAGATAGTATGAAGTTAGTACTAAAAAAGTGCAAGCGAAAAAAGCCACTAATGCCATAAGGGCCTTTATTGTAAATATCAATCTTAAAGCTTTAATCTATGAAATTTGCCTATATTTTTTAAAATCAGAAATTCATCAATAAATTTGTAATTTTTAATGTATAAATGTTACACGAAAATAAACTCTTACTATCATAAAATACACAAAACATGAAATGTCCGTAGAAAAACGCCATAAAAGCCATTAGAATTATAAAATCTTCATAGAAGTATTTTAAGCCATTTCCGTGGAATAAAGCCACGCTAGCAATCATAAAAAATATTAAATCATCGTGTTAATGTCGGCAGAAGGCCCTCTCTTAGTGGACTGTAGTGGTGTGGGGGTTTGTAAATAATACAAACAATTATTTCTTCATACGTAGAGGGCCAGGGTGCCGAGCCGGAGCGGAGTTATTCTTCTTGCTTTTCTGAAGCGCGGGTGGAACTGGAATGCCGTGACGCAACAGCAGCAAGGGTCTTCACACACGCGGCCTCCGTTAGGAGGCTGCGTGGGGGATGCTGTTCAGGACGATTCGTCCTCTGCAGCAGGTGTATGGCGCCGCCCGCTAATACGGGCGGGTTACTGGGAGGACGAATCGCCCTGTTTGGGAACAAAATTATTTGTCGATTGGGGCACAGTATAGGAGACTGTGCCCGACTGTTTGAACCTTTTGGATGTTTCCAATGACTCAACCGACCTTGTTCTTTTTCGAGCCCGGCCAGAACTTTTTAGGCCGGGGACGGACGGGGACGGGAGCGACATAAAACCAATGGGTGTGGTGGGAGGCGCCAATTGCGCGTGGGGATAGGCGTAGGAGTGGCTGGGTACGTTGTGTACCGACTGTGAAGGAGTTATACAGGGTGAGGCGACAGACGGCGCGATAGAGAGCGCTGTCGCAGGCGGGGCTTGCGGGGGGGGGGGGCGTTATTTGGGATTGCGCTATTTGCGCGTGGGAGTGGATTTGGTAGGAGGGAATAGTGAGGGGCGCACAAAGTGCGTGGGCGGTAGGTGGCGCTGGAAGCGCGGTATGGGGCGCCGGCATTGTTTGCAATGCCGGTGGTGAGGACGGCGTGTTCGCCTTAGGAGAGGGGGGTGGTAGTAGATCGCGCGGATTTGGACGACGCGACCCGGGAATGGCGCGGTGCGGAGCAATCTCTCGGAGATGATCATGAGAGGAAGCGTCCGCCCGCGAGAACATATTTTGGGAGAGACGAAGGATAAACTCATCCAGCGTTTCTACACCGAGATCGCTACGTATTAGCTCGTTTCTCACATACCTCGGCGCACCGACGATAGCGCGTAATGCGAGTGACTGCCGCGCACGCATTCTGCGGCGCAGGCTTTCACACACATACACATACCAGGCGGGCGCGGCGTACGTGAGGAGCGGCCGTAGGTAGGTCTTGTAAACGCTTACCTTTATACGTAGCGGGAGTTCGGAGTATAGCACCGGACGAAGTATGGCGTGGGCGGCTTTGCACTTGTTGATTACCTGCTTCACGTGGCTGTTAAAGCGAAGCCGGCAATCAATAGTTACACCTAGGTAAAGGACAGTATCGGACCATGGGATCTGCTCACCAGCCAAAGTGAGTTGGTGGGAGGGAGTCAAACCACCGAACCGAATCACCTGTGTCTTTCGCGCGTTGACAGATATCCGCCAACGCTCGAAATACGCAGGCAACTCATCAAGCCAGCGTTGCGCCTTAACCATCGCATGCGTTGTATTCAACGATGCGGCGATCAAAGCTACATCGTCGGCGTATAGCGCGAGGATTTGATTAGAATTTGGCGCGGGGGAGGGGAAGTCATCTGTGTAGGCGGAGTATAGCGCGGGCGATAAACAGCTGCCCTGCGGGACACCCGCCTGCACAGAGTGGTTTCGGGAAATGGCGGGGGACACGGAAACGTGAAAGGAGCGGTCCGTGAGACGTGACGTGAGAGACAGCACGAGCGCAAAGCACGTGGTCGGGAGCAACGAGTGAACACGACCAGCGTCCTCGGCAAACGGACTGTCCCCGTGACGCAACCGGTTTTGCGTCCATATTTATACTTTACGCGTTATCCCCTCCACTCCGGCTAGCCACGCCCCTTACCTCACTCTTTATTTCTCAAATATTTACTTTTACATAAATTTACAGTTTTATTGTTTTTATTACAATCGTTATAACATATTATTTTAATATTACATCCATAACATATTCCGCCAGCGCCCCGTTTAGACTGCGCGCACAATTCTTCACAAATTTTCTTTTATACTACCCCGTCCCCCGCCTCAGGTGTATAAATATACTGCGGGGGACGGCGTGTGCGCTCAGTCGCGGACGTGACGCTGTCGCATGACGAAATACACAATTAAATCCTAATATCACACACTTTAAACAATTAAAATATTCATATAACATAAAGAAAGACATAAACATTCAATAATATTATCTTAAAAAACACAAACATTTACAATCTACAATTAAACATCTACAATATCAAAACAAAATAAAACATTTACTATTCTACTAAACATTCTTAACACAATAATAATCTTTCAGGCATAAGCCTTCATAAATCTTTACGCAATAGATAACACGAATAACTTTACGTACGAACTGTTACTTATTCTTTACTATACAAATAATCCTTCAGGGATAAGCCTTCAGGATTTTATACTGAACACTTATTTTACTTTATTAGACTAGTTAAATAGTTTGCTTTACAAAACATAAACTTTTCAATGTAACTAGAACAAATACGTATTTATTTTCATACTAATTACTTTATAAGCCTTCAGGCGTAAGCCTTCAGGATTCTAACGTTATATTTACAATAAATTAGGTACTTTATTGTTTGTCGTGCACACATCGTATTGAATCATATAAAATATTATTAAAATACAAAATAAGCATGAAATCACTTTAAAATTCCTATAAGATTCGAAATATTTAAAAGAAAATTAGTTGTTTATCATATTTATCACAATAGACACACCGGAAATATAAGTACCTAAGCAGTTACTAAGCTAGAGTTTTTAGAAACAACTCCACCAAACTAGCGTTACACACAGTCATAATGATTATTAGACTTCAAAACTAATGTTATAGTTAACGTGTACTTACTTTTCGTCACTTTCTCTTTACTTAAAGCCAAATTTTAACCAGATTGCGCGATATAAGAATTTCCACGCGAAAATCCTACCGGCTTCGCCAGTCAAGTTCCAGCAACCGCGTGATGTCTTTTTAATTTACATGAATTTAATTAAGGTCTGTACAATGAGATGGTTAGCGTTCAGATTTCAAAGAACTATAAACTACAGTGATCAATGGGATGATACCATAAAATCGTATAAAGTGTTTTCTGATGAATTTTGTTTCTATGAAAACATACTCCTCAGGGGCAAACAGGATAGTTATCCCACATAACCTTAGGAAGCAAGTTTTTCAGGCAGATCGCGTAGGTCACCCCGGCATTGCGGGGATGAAGGATCGCCTCCGATCAAAAGTTTGGTGGCCTAAAATTGACAAGGATGTGGAATAATTTGTAAAACATTTACAATTTTTTACAAATTCCCCCCCGATTTATGGGGTGCGTGAATATGAATATAAGTACCTTTATTAATGCACGAAATAATCACACACTCACAGATTAATTGTTTATTGATTCCACATAGGAGAAAGGTTCCAGTACAATAATATACATGAGAAACACAACATTAAAATATACGAAATAGAAAACACTGAAAATAAGCGCATTCAATAACTAAGACCGAATAATAAAAATACCGCGACTATGTCATGGAATAATAAATATTATAATTATTTTGTATGAGTGTAATGCATGTCTTTATTTTTTGTGTTTTTGTGTGATGAATGTTTATGTTATAATTAAATACGAATATAAATATGAAATAAAATATTTAGGGTGGCTTGCACAACGATCCTTAAATGAAATTAGGGACTCCTTAAACGTATTTACTTCACTAATCACGATTAGCGTCTTGCATTACGAAAATAATGCCCAATAAACACGTTTAGTGAACTGTCAAAATTAAACGCTCCTAAACGGCTATTTAGCGCTGCTAAACGTGTTTAGCGGACGCCATCTTTTAATGCCAGCTGATTTGTCGTGGTGTCCCATATACAATTTACTCTGTGGTGGTCAGTGGTGGTGTTTTGTGTGTGCATCGTTACTTTAGTTTATAATGGATTTATGAGAATTCTCGGATGATGATGAAGAGATAATTGAATTTATAGCTCGACCTATTACTGCGAGACCACTTTTTCCAAGATCGGATTTATTTAATACGCTTTCAGATGAGAAATTCGTCCGAAGATTTCGTTTGACAAAAGCAACAACAATAATTTTACTAGAGCGAATCGAACAAAGCTTAAAATACAGGATTGATAGGTAAATAATTATGTAAATTCTTTTATATATGATCAATCAATTTTTGTACCCTATCAGTTGTTTTGGGGCCTTAGAATATACCGTTGCTTTTCATTTCAGAGCGACGGCTGTAACTCCTATGAATCAGTTGCTGTGTGCCTTGCGTTTCTATACTACTGGCAGCCAATTGATAACTTGTGGTGATATGATTGGGGTCCATGAATCTACTGCTTGTAGAATAGTGCATCGTGTGACTCACGCTATAGCGAGTCTGCGCCACATGTACATAACATATCCAACTTCAGAGGACGAATTGAATGCATTGGCAATAGGGTTTTACAAAATAGCAAAATTCCCGAGAGTCATTGGTGCAATAGACTGCACTCATGTGCGAATTATTTCTCCTGGTGGTGATAATGCAGAAATATACAGAAACAGGAAAGGCTATTTTTCAATAAACACCCAATGTGTTTCAGCAGCAAATTTAAAATTTTTAGACATTGTGGCAAGATGGCATGGTTCTGCTCATGACTCTAACATCTGGGATAACTGTGCTTTGAAGCGCAGTTTTTTACAAGGGAAATTTAAAAATAAAGTTCTTTTGGGTGATAGTGGCTATGCGCAAACTAGCTATATGATGACACCATTAGCCGATGGCAGTGCTGTCTCAAGAGGAGAAAGACTTTATCAAGAGTCACAAATAAAGACAAGAAATGTAGTGGAAAGGGCCTTTGGATTGTGGAAAAGGAGGTTTCCAATTCTGTCCCGTGGAATAAATATCCACTTACATAAAGTACCAGGAATAATCATAGCTACAGCTGTGTTACATAACATAGCTATTACACAAAACGATCAAGTACCCCCTGAAGATCCAGATTACCCAGTAATATCTGTGGGAAATCTGTGAGAAAAAAGACCTAAAAGAAGCGTTTTTTGATTATTTATTGATGTATAATCTACTCCTCACTCAGTTATAGGAAAGATGCCATCAGAACTTTTTTTTTCAAAATACAAAATAGGGATAAGATTCCCATGTTTAGAGACATTAATGAGACAGAAGATGATTCAGAGATAAGTGACAGAGATAAATTGCAAGAAGAAAAAGAAGAGCAGAAACTCCGGAAATTGGTGAAGGTGATAAGGTATATTTGAAAGAAATGGAGAAGACTAATAAACTAGCAACTGCTTTCAATCCTAATCCACATCTAGTGGAAAAATCAGTTAATGGTGACGTTATTGTAATAAAGGAAGAGACAGGGCAGAAGCTAAGGAGAAATGTCCTACTTTTGAAGAGAATGGAAGGACATTGGAAACAGGTACAGAATGAGTAGTTATAAGATGTAGAAATATTTATTAGTTTATGTTTCAAGTCTATTAGTAGAGTTAATTTTCATTTGTTAAGTGATTATTTGAGAGAATAAATAAATTATTAAAAGGAAGGGATGCAGTGATTGTATCTATGGAATAGACAAATACATGTGGGAAACGGAACGGTGACGGGTGAAAGAGAGGTATGAGGTGTGCGAGAGGGAAGAAAGGCTTATGGCGGCGGATGTAAGACGAAGTGTGCGTGCGGAATATAGTAAAATTATTTAAAGTATTAAAAGACGTATTTACAAGCAAACAACCATTTATTTATTTCAATCCCACAATTTTGGAAGCTCGTCCGGGATTGGAATTGTTGAAGAAGATTTATATTCCGCAAAAAGACGAACTACGATTGTGCCGGCCACGTGCTAACGCGCCATTGTAAGAAGACGACACGCCGCGGTGTGTTTTGCACTATTTTACGACGTATACACGGCAAGAAGACGACGACGACGACGATACATTGTTTGCTTTAAGAAGTAATTTTCAAGATGACGGAAGTAAAAACGACGGGTGCTGAACAAACCACGATGTCCGCGCTTTTCCTCGATGGCATAACCAAATTCAGTGGGGACGATAAGTCGGTGTCATCAACCAAATGGGCACAGGATTTAGAAGACAATAGCGAGATTTTCAACTGGACGCCTCAACAAAAATTAATATTTGCCCGAAGATCACTAGTAGGTAAGGCGGAATTATGGTTGAAGAGCGAAAAAACATTTAAAAGTTACGATGAACTCAAGACGGCGCTTCAAAAGGAATTCCCTGACTCCGCTAACACCAAGGAAATACACGAAGTTATGTCGTCGCCAAAGAAACAAAAAAATGAATCATACTATGAATACATGTTAATTATGAAGGAGTTGGGTCGCAGAGCTAAATTCCCGGATTACGTTTCAGTTCAATATATCATCGACGGTATTAGCGATTATGAACCTAATAAATCGATATTGTATGGCGCCAACTCTAACGCTACGTTAAAAGAAAAATTATCATCATACGAAAAGATAATGTACAAGAATTTAAAGATAATGTCAACCGACGTGTAAGTAGACCTCAATCATCCCGAAGGTGTTACAATTGTGGCGATTTGAATCATGTTGCAAGTATGTGTCGCAGTGGCATTAAATGTTTTCGCTGTAATAAGTTTGGTCATAAGGGTTTCTCAACCCCATAGAAAAAGGAATCATGCCATTAGATACACTACACCTAGATCACGTTGACCTTTGACTCAAACTACGAAGCAGTACAATCATATACTCACCATAGTAGATGCATTTACAAAATTTGTATGGTTGTTCCCCACAAAGAGTACATCAAGCAGAGAGACTTTGAATAAGTTAGAAATCCATCAGCAGACTTTTGGTAATCCACGACGAATAATAACAGACAGAGGTACAGCTTTTACTAGCCACGAGTTTACAGAATATTGCAAGGAAGAAGACATAGAACATGTGAAGATTACAACCGGCGTTCCTAGAGGCAACGGTCAAGTTGAAAGGATTCACAAGATAATAATACCTATACTTACAAAGTTGTGTATGGAAAATTCTGGTCTTTGGTACAGACATGTCAGTCGAGTTCAAAGAGCGATTAATAGTACATATCAACGGAGTATTAATTGCACTCCTTTTAATCTTTTGATAGGAACAAGAATGCGAGTGAAAGAGGATATTAAAATTCAAGAATTGTTACAGGAAGAATAAATATTACAATCATTTAATGACAGGCTAAGGAACAAGTATTTAAGGTTCAAGAAGAGAATTCTAAATATTTTAATAAGAATAGGAAAATCAGCTCGCAGTACAAAGTTGGAGATTTAGTGCACATTTTTGCAAACGAACATCTCCTTGGAGCCTGCTCTAAGTGTTGTTTGGTGAGGGATGGTAGATGATGAATGATAAACTTATAACTTTACTTGTGTCTTACTTGCCCATTGTCATGGATTTATTTTCCTAATGTGTTGATTATATTAAGATGGTTAAACTTGTAATTGTGTGGTACTATTTACAATTTAGTACTTATTATTGTTTTGGTTGAATTTGTGTTAAGTACTATTCAGAACTCATTATTTTCACGGTTAACTTACTGTTACTATTGAGTACTTGTTGTTGTAGCTAAAATATAAAACTAAGATTTGTTTCCTGAATAGATTAAAGATGTAAGGATTGTTTTCTAAGTAGATGTTTATAAGAAGTGCAGAATTTAATAAGAAATACCTATTTTTGTTTATGGTTATTAAATATTAAGGTTATTTAGCAGTGTGTATTAACTTAAGATTTCAGATTGTAAAATATGTTAAGAAAAGTGTTATGACAGAATGTATTGTTTTGAATGAAGAAATATAATGAGCGAGGATGAATGTCTGAGGATAAACTTTTGTTTTGGTAAACTCAAAGAATTAAATTAGCTTTTTCTTTTGTTTGGATGTTTTTAACATGATGTGTCATTGAAACCTAGCTATGTAATAGATGCCTACTTTAAGATGTTTTATGATGTGTAATAGTTTTAAGATTTAAGTTTGTTAAGTATGATTGGAAAAGTATGGTGTGTGACTGATGACGTATTATTTTGAATGAGGAAACATAATAAGTGAGGATGGATGTCTGAGGACAGACATTGTTGCAAGACGGCCGAATGTGGGAAACGGAACGGTGACGGGTGAAAGAGAGGTATGAGGTGTGCGAGAGGGAAGAAAGGCTTATGGCGGCGGATGTAAGACGAAGTGTGTGTGCGGAATATAGTAAAATTATTTAAAGTATTAAAAGACGTATTTACAAGCAAACAACCATTTATTTATTTCAATCACACATACATTAATTGAATAGATAAATGATGTTACTTACTACTTTTGAGGGAGTTTACAATGAAAAATTATTGGTTAGGGATAGTGGATATTCTCAGACCAGATATACGATGACACCACTGCCTGAAAATACACCTATTACTAGATGTGAAAAATTCTATCAGGATAATTTATTAAATTAATTATCTCAAATAAGAACTCGTAATGTAATAGAGAGAACATTTGGTATTTAGAAGAGAAGAATTCATATTCTTTCAAAAGGAATAAATGTTAAATTACGAAGATTGCCAGGTAAAACTATTTCCATACCTTACCAGGTTGCAGACCAAGAGCTAAAATCAAATCAGCTTGGTTTGCTTAGCCGAGTTCTATACATTTGTAATTGCAGTCTGCTGCATCTATGTTACCTTACTATACATTTTTTGACCTTTATTGAAAGGGTTACGAAATAATCTTATCACAAAAAATTTTAAATACTCCATGGATGGCCAAGAAAAACTTGCAAAGTGGGAAAACATACAATTATTATATAGAAACAACCCAACCTACAAAGGATTGAACCTAATAAAAAGAATGTCTGAGAATCACTGCAATAAATAAAATGAAAGTAAAATTTGCATCCCAATTGTTTAGCCAAACAGTTGGCAAAACCATGGGTTATTTAGCTGGTAAGCTATGTTTTATTTTTGAATATTTAGTATGATTCCTTCTGTTTTAAACAGAGAAATAATAATGTGTCCGACAAGCAAATTAATCTCCAGCAATCTGCGTCTGTGTGTGCGTAATTCTCAATTTTTTGTTGGTACTTTTATTACTACCCTTTTAAAAATGAATGAATACTGTTGCGATCTTTACTAATATTATAAACCTGTGTATTACGCTTCCATGGGAAAACGGCGAGTGCGATAAAATTCTGTGTAGAAATAGATTGAAACCTGGGGTACATAGGATGGTTTTCATGCATTCGGGTGCATGAAGTAGTTGGATGCAATTAAAACTGTGGCAGTAGTGAAGCTTTTTTAAATTTTGTTGTTTTTTTTTCTTCAACATACAAGATACTCTTTACTGCAGTTAATAAATGAGTTGGTCTACTTAAGCTAATAAACTTTTTTGACTCATTGGGTAACTAAATATTTTTTTCATCAATTTTTTCAGAGAATGGAATTCTTCCTGAGGATGCAAAGGACACTGCAGACTTATTAATTTTTATAGATAATTTAATTGATTCGATGAATGGAAGTTTTCAAAATTCAAAAACCCGCAGTAGCAAAAAAGATACGACATTCAGCCGTTAGAACATCAAATTTTTATCTCTGAAAACTTTATACAAACTGAAAACATTCCAGAAAATGCAGATGTGTTTACAATATTTCGTCTTTTAGTTGATGACAAATTCTTTGACTTGGTGATAGAATAAACCAATCTGTACGCTGAACAACTAATTGCTAATAATTCTGGAGGTCGTTTGAGTCGCTGGAAACCGGTAAACAAGGAAGAAATGGAAAAGTTTATGGGCATTTACTTACTGACGAGTATAATTAGATTTCCTACATTAGAATGTTACTGGAAGAAAGATCCCATTTTTTATTATCTTCTGTTGCACCAGATACAAATGTCCTACAATCGCATCGTAGCAATTTTACGCTGTTGGCATTTTGCTGACAATACACTTGAAAGAGACGAGGAGGAAATTGGAATGACAAAAACATTTAAAATTTCCGAAATAAAAGTTTTTAAATTGCAAGATGATTCTACCAAGTTATTTTTCAAAACTTCTTATAAGGATGATCAATATTCCGAAACAGTTTTAACACTTAGAATAGACGAGAGACTTCACGAGTGGCGCAGAGCTAATATTACATCGCCTTTTGCAATCCTAAAAAAAGAGTAATTAGTGTGAATAAAATCAACAAAAATGCTTCAGGATGATTTTCGTTTTTAGTATTAAAAACATACTTTGCTAAAAGATGAGGCTGTTAATAGGCATCTTCGGAGCTCCAGCAATAATGCGCTTTCAGCTTGTAGAACTGTGTCTCGTTCTACCTCATGTCGCTTTTCTACCAGGCCTTTCAAGTTTTGCAAAAATATATTTTTTGCAGTTTCATATTGGTCTGGCGTTAAATCCTTTTGGCATCTCTCGCCATAGTCGTTCCTTTCATTTTGAAACACAAGCTTTTTTTTAAAGCCTGGTCTAAGGTTACGATTCCTCTTACAATGTCTCGACTCCAGTAGCTTAATTGATTTCCTCGGGCTTTTTGCAAAGTTTGATTTGTACAAACTGTACTGATCTTGACCAGTATTGAAAGCTACAACTGCAGCGTGACACCGAGATGTATACGAATTTTTCAAGGAAAAATTTATGCGTTTGCCACCTACGTGCTTTGCAACAATACTGTTAAATTGTTCGGCTCTATTATTATTTAAATTATATAGTAAGCTTTTTGAATTTAGAGCAATTTGTGTTGTATGAACCATTACTTTTCTAAATAGTGTTTTGGCCAAAGAAACCGATTTTGCTCTTCTTTCTTATCATCTGTACAATAAGAAGTAAGCAGAAAAATCTTTAAAAATTGTAAAACTTGTGAGAAAACATTATTTGAAAAAAAAAATGAAAAAGAAAAGATGTAAGTACATATATACATATAAGTTGTCGAGAATTTATAAAAAATAGAAAATTTTTGTCGTACCCTAGTGCGAATATGACAATATTTTTTTCATGTTTACAGGATGTATTAAAAAATAAAAGTCATATTGTAAACACAAACAATTACATTAAAACTTTGTTACATCGTGTAATAGCAGATACAAAATTGATTGAATGTCCAAATCATAAGAGATTTAATAGACTTCTTTTTTGATTTTACGTGCAGATTTTTTACATTTAGTTGGTGTAAGGCCACAAATAAATTACTAAGCGGTATCAATAAACACTTCGATTCTGAAGACTCCATTCAAGTAGAAGCGTTTAATTATCGCAATAAAGTGTGTTTTAATTGTAATAATTTAAGAGTTTTTCATGGCTGGTATGATTGTTAATGCGTGTGCTGTTATCCACAATATGCGCATTATCAATCAACTTCAGCAACATGATTATACTGAATCTGCAGACGTTCCGTGTGAACGTAATGATAATTATAATATGGGTGCAGGTAACTCATCTTGAATTAAATGGTTATATCGAATTATTAAATAACTATAGTTGTTGTTTACTATTATGTAGTTGCTATTCGCTCAATTTTGTATCTCTAAAACAGTAAGTAAAATACAAAGACTATATTATATAACTTTATGTTGTATAAGTACTATGTTAATGTTGAATCCAAGCACTTTCAGTATATTTGGAGGTGTATTTTGAAATATAGTTGGTATATAAAAATTAACCTTAATGAAATAACTTTTAAAGGTATATCTGAGCGAGCTGTTGCGGAAGAAATACGCAAGACTCTTATTGAAAATCATTTTAGATAAGGTGATCGTATGTTAAAATTATCATATTTTATAAATAACTAGGTTTCCGCCCGCGGCTTCGCCCGCGCAGCCAAAGAAAAACCCGCATAGTCCCTTGGGATTTCCGGGATTGCGTCATTTTCCCGGGATAAAAAGTAGCCTATGTCCTTTCTCGGGTATCAAAATATCTCCATATCAAATTTCATGAAAATTGGTTCAGTAGTTTAGACGTGATTGAGTAACAGACAGACAGACAGATTTACTTTCGCATTTATAATATTAGTATGGATGATACACTATAATCCTATTTATATTCGAAATATGACTTTAATGGAATATTTAAATTTTCAGATGCTGCAACATTTTTAATTTTTTTTAATCTAAATGTACCTACAAAATAAACACCATATTACAATTTTCTGTCATTTTATTTAAAAAAAAACACCAAAAAGTTTATTCTTTCTTTTTCTTCTGTTCATCTGCTTTCATCATAGCACAAAATTTATTTTTGTGCTAAGATTAAAAGTGCATCTCCTATTTTATTCATGGCTTCAGCGAATGAAGCGGCTGTTTCTGCCATTTTTTGAGTAGCATTTGCCAACGTCTGCAATAAGAAAAACCATTCCTTTTATTTCATTAATTTTATATTTTAATATATAGCCAAAAAATAATAAATTGTCAAACTCGCATACCCTCATTGCTTCTGCGTTTGATTTTGCGATGGACAAGAAATCAATCCGAGCTGCAGCGAGCTGCCGATTAATGCTGCGACGAGGAATGGCTCCTGAAAATCGCGCAATTCAACAATTTATTGTTTCTTTTTATCTCACGTTGCAATGTAGCAATTTTATAATTTCTGTATATGAAGATTTTTCAAAGGCGTAAGGCGTTTTTCCAAAGTGGCATAAGAACTTTTTTACGCGGTGAAACATCCTATTCCTATAACAATTTCGTTTGACCAATGCGAGCACGTTATTCGCTTATTACTTTAATATTGCTCATATTATGTTTATACAATACTAGCTTACCGCCCGCGGCTTCACCCGCTTTGTCTTAAACCTAATAAATTATATACTAAAACCTTCCTCTCTCTATCTATTAAAAAAAAGATTATTTAAAGATTTAAGCATACAAAGGGACATAGGGACAGAGAAAGCGACTTTGTTTTATACTATGTAGTGATTGATGATAAAACTCACGATTCCTTTCATGGTTCTGACGTCTTCTAGAACCTGTAAATTTAAAAATTGTATATTATGATATATTGTTACAAATCTATACAGTTTTTCAGTACAAAACTACTACAATAAAGTTAACAATATTCGAGACTCACGCACCTGCAGTTTCAGATCTATTATTATTGGCAGAAGTATTGTTTAGGCCAGCACTTGCATACAACTCATTGACTGAAAAACGTATTAGTGTTTAATAGATATGCCAGCGTAAGATTGTGTCTGTGAATGTGACCATTAGGCTGGTTGCAGAGCTTGACAGACCGTCAGTGCGTACCGTCGGTCCTGACGATACGCATCAACAATTGTATGACTATGACACTAATGCGCATGACAATACGCGTGCGTATGGTCGGTCTAGCTATGAACGGTTTTATGAATTTCCATACATATGACAAGCGCGACTCACGTACGCACTGATGGTCGGTGAAGCTCTGCAACCGGCCTTATAGTATGAAAGGGGCATTCGATATGGTGGATATAATTAGGTTCGGTTTATTTAAACTACGCAGATATAGGGTACGACTTGCGGGTTAGTTAACAGTTTTTACAATCTTAATATAACAGATACATTTTTTTTTTAAGTATTAGCGGGCAAACGAGCTGGCGCGTCACCGGATTAATGCGATGATTGGCGCCGCCCATAATCACCCACAAGACCTGTACGGTTGCAGGTGTGTTGCCGGCCTTTTAGGGAAGAGTACGCTCTCTTTTTGAAGTATATTATTATAATTATTAGTATATTATTATTATAATAATTGTAGCAGGTAATTAATTAATCTCTGATTTTACCTTGGGGTTGCAAAAGCTCATTTTCTAAGTCTAATTCGATAGAATTGATGGAAGCAGCTCCAGATATATTTGGAGCTGCTTCCCCCTCTTCCACATCTACTATTGATGACAGTGACAATTCTGCGCCCTCGAATAGATCTTCAGTCTGTAAAAAAATGTTTATTAGACATCTTCTTGTTCCTTTGAGCTTATTAATTTGAAAATTAATTAGAACGCATCATGATTATCTAATACTAGATTTCCGCCCGCGGCTTCGCCCGCGTTTTCAAAGGAAAACCCGCATAGTTCCCGTTCCCGTGGGATTTCCGGGATAAAACCTATCCTATATGTTAATCCAAGTTACCCTCTATATGTGTGCTAAATTTCATTGTAATCGGTTCAGTACTTTTTACGTGAAAGAGTAACAAACATCCATACATCCATACTTACAAACTTTCGCCTTTATAATAGTATATTAAGATTAAGATTGAAAATCAATTAGAACCTAATGAATAAGATAAAAGATTTTAAAATACACTTACAATTCGAGGAGATTGTACCACAGACATTGAATCGGGACAGCTTGTTCCAAAAACATAATCTGAACCGGTAATAGAGATAATTCTTCTTTCCAATTCTGTCAATGGATCAGAATTTATATCTCTATTACCGGTAGCTGTTCTTTCTCTGCGCAAACGAGTGGCTTTATTACATGTTTTATACTTAAGGTCCCTCCAAACCTAAAAAAAAGATTGTTTATTTATACTTGTTACTTATATATATTATATATAATATTATAAAGCTGAAGATTATGTTTGTCTGTTTGTTTGTTTGAACGCGCTAATCTCAGGAACTGGTCCGATATAAAAAATTTTTTCGTTGTTAAATAGCCCATTATCGAGGAGCGCTATTATATCATCACGCTAAAACCAAAAAGCGCGAAGCACTGCAGGTACAACCGCGGCGCACAGCTAGTTGACTATAACATTAATTACTTAGTCCCTAGAAACAAACAAAAAAAAATTGAAATTTAAAGTGTGTATTTAATTTGACGAGCGATTATTTCGCTCGTTAGTTTTTCCAACGCATTTAAACTCGATATTATTAAAAAAAGTTACATCTACTCAAAGCAAGTTCAGCAAGAGAGGGCATAAAAAAGGATGTAGAAATGTATAAGAATGATGAAAATGTATGTATAATTTCATTTGATCTAATGAAGACCCTACCAACTCCGGTAATAAGTACAGGAATATGCTATTACAAACGGCAACTGTGGACATACTGTCTCGGTATACATAATATGAAAACAAATGATGTGTATATGTTTATGTGAGATGAAAGCATAGCTTCTCGTGGCCCACAAGAAATAGGTTCTTGCATAATGTATTTCCTTAAAAACATTGCCAAGTGTGAGCATTTGATTATGTACTCTGACCAATGTGGCGGCCAGAACCGCAACATTAAAATGGCAGTTATATGCCAATACATTGTTTCCAATCCTGAGTTCACAACAAAGAAAATTGACCACAAATTTTTAGTAAGTGGACATTCGTACATGACTTGCGATCAAGATTTCGGTCTAGTAGAAAAACAAAAACGTTTTTTTAAAAACATTTATGTTCCTCAAGATTGGAACCAAGTGATTTTGGCTGCCCGGAAAAAAAAACATTCATAATCATTAATATGACAAAAGATAATTTTTTTTCCACTCAGTCACTTGAAAGAAACATAACAAACAGAAAAGTTTCTGTAAGCAAGGGTAAAGTTGAGTGGCTAAAAATGCAATGGTTAATGTTTCATGAAATGCATCCATTCAAGTTTTTTTTAAGTACTCCAATAATATTGATGTTCTCTTTGAAGAGGTTGATTTGAAGAAACGCAATTCTGTTTTCATCCAGAACCTAAATATTTTATATCCTGATGGTCATGCCGTAAGTGATAAGAAAAAGAAAGATTTAATGGACTTATTACATTTTATACCACCTGTAAATCATTGTTTTTACAATGAGTTAAAGACATCAGCAGCTGAAATTGATATAATTTTCAATGATGAACCTATCGATGACTAGTATAAATTCCATTTAAGTACTGTTTAAATTAAAATGTAATTTTCTATTAATTTGAAAAATAAAAAGGTGATTTCATTTACATAATATTCATTTTATTGTTGGCCTAACCTTCTAGATAGTAGTGAAAATATATAGTTTCTTTAAATGCAAAGGTGGCCTATGCCACAAAAAAATATTAATTTGTGATTATTTTCCAAAAAAATCTTCTTCATCACAAAGAATGTACCATAGTAACTAAATAAAACACACCTGCAAACTAAATTCAAATATAATATAATTACTATGTGTTCAATTTAAATTCATTAAAATTCAAACCTCATTATCTCCATACTAACTATGTTGAGCTTAGGGCGTTTGTCCACTACAAGGAATTTTCCGGTCCGGCATTCCGATTTTTTACGGTCCGGTATGGCACGCCATTAATCTATATACTAGCTTGTGCACTATACGTAATTTTACTGTCCGACATTTTACTTTTCCCTATTCCGGATGGTTTTTTGTGTCTACGAGTCGCTGTAGGTATAATTGTTTTCGAATGCCCACTTGCTTGGATTTTACTGTTTTTACTGCATATGCCAATTGAAAGCAAGCTCTTGTTTTACTTTCTTTTAGTTGGCAATGAGATTTGAGAAATCGGTATTGTTATTTTATATACATTGACCAAGCATTGACCTATAATTATTATCTAAGTAAGTGTTGGTAAGTTAAAGTTCAAGTGGGAATAGCTTTAGCTCCTCGTCACCGATTAAAATAAATAAGTGAAACACGCATTTTAAATCTCTTACGGAACTTTACTTTTTATTATAACGAAGTAATATAATATTTCATCTTCAATATTTTTTACTCGTTTCTTGTAAAATGCAAAAACAATCATTTATGATAGCATTATACCGCCAAACTTCCTTGAACTGTACCGCACTGATCCGAGTAAAGACGGACAGGTGCACAAGCAATTCATCGGTTTTTTCATGCCACACCGGACCGTAAAAAATCGGAATGCCGGACAGTAAAATTCCTTGTAGTGCACAAGCGCCCTTAGGCCACTTTTGCGCTGACGGCCTCATTTTATAAGGAACATCTATAGTTATTTCTCCCGAATAACCAACCATACAATAATAATTTCAAACGGATCCGGCAGCGTCGGACTATATTGGTGAAAACTTATGAAAATTCGTTTAGTAGTTTTATAGTTCATGGATAGATTCGAGGAATGCAGATATTATGTCTGAAAAAAAAAATACTTTTTTCCATTGGTCCGGTGTCTTAATAGCTCCATTCTGCAGGGAATTTAGACTCAAGGCCAATTCAGTCCAAGCAGCCTCATATCTTTGTCGGCCTTGTGGACCGCTAAAACGGCGAGTAACCAAAAAGGGCTGCACTTCAATATGGGCGATTATTTTTTTTTATTTTATTTTATTTTATTTTATTAAGGCTCATTAGCAGCAGTACATCGATTGTTTTACATAAAAAGTACACAAAAAATATAGGACATGATGTAGGGTAACGGCACCAGTGGTCAGCCAGGCACCAGTGATCAGCCTATTGCGTTGTTTATTGGCCATAAATATCGCTGTAATCAAAATAACCAAATCACGCGCACCTTAATAGAAGCTCTGTTTCGTTATTGGTTCATGCATCACGCGATAGGAGCAGCAGGGGGTCAGGGGAGAGAAGTAAACACGTTCGTACAGGTGCTGTCCGCCGACAAGAGCAGAAGTGTCATGTCTGCAATATTTTTTGTTTCATGTGGTGCTCTTTTGAAAGGTGAGAAATAACATATTTTAGTATGAAATGTGATTGTGTTTTATAGATAATAACTTTATAGATTACTTAGAGCATTTAATTTTGTGAAATTTGATAAAAAATATTGTTTTTTTACTTAAAAATTTGAGGGGCTGACCATTGGATACTGATTTTTTATGAAAGATCCAATGGACAGCCCCTGGGGCTGATTACTGGGTTTATTCCTAATTGTTAGAAAACCCAGTGGTCAGCCGCATTTCAAAATATTTTTTTCAAGCGGCTGACCACTGGGTCTCAATCTGTGGTCTCAATGATCCAGTATTCAGCCACGATGTTATTGAAATAATATTTGAAGTATAAATTCGAATGTTTGTGTTTAAATCTATAAGTAATACTTCATGTTAGTTAAGTTTTACCTGAAATAATTGTATTATGTGTATTCATATCCAAAAGTTATTATTGTTCCCTTTTTTTTCTAGCTAAAAATGCCGCCAAGACAACAGTATCCTCCAGAGAAATCCTCCGAAAGAGATCCTCCTACGGTTGATTATAATTATATATATTGTGGATTATAGATACATCAAGAATATTATAAACTAATATCGCTGATTTCTTTAAAAATAATTATTGCTGTTTTTATGATAAACTAGCGGTCCGCCCCGGCTTCGCCCGTGGTACATATTTACGTTTTCTCTACATAAAAACCATCCTCGTACTTCAAGGAATATAATAAAAAAATAATTATCGAAATTGGTTCAGCCGTTCTCGAGTTATGCGCTTACCAACACATTTTGCGATTCATTTTTATATATAAGAAGATAATAAGAAGTACCTAGAAAATAAGAAGACACAAAGAGATTGTAATAGTATGTTTAAAATAATATTTGTATTATGTGCGATATACATTTTTTTGTGCTAAGTGAATCGTTGCTATAAAAATGTGATTAATATAGTTGATTTTGATATAACATTGTTTATTTTGATCTCATAATTAGTTATACTTACTAAAGGCTGAATACTGGGTTCAACAAGGCTGTTTATTGGTTTTTAGAGGCTGTTCACTGGGACACTGGGCCATTTTGTTTAAAATTAATTATATATTTTACTAAGAGAATTATTGTTTTTGATAAACGCTGATTCGAAACTACAATAAACAATAAATCCATACATGTTGTACGTTTTTTTATTCGACGATTGTTGTAGAAATGGCAATTGTCAAAACTTCAAAAAGCTGTTATGAGGCTGACCACTGGTGCCGTTACCCTACAACTAATAAAAAATGAGCACTGCATGCACTACAAAAATTAATTACATTAAAAAAATAATATTGATATACACATTAAATACATTTTAACTTAATAAAATACATTTTAAAATAATCACTAGATAAAATTAAAATAACAATATAATAATCAAAATGGAATAAAATTAATTGAAATTTAAACAAATAAAATTAAAAAGTTACTTTAAAAATGACTACATATATAACATTCAAATTAAATTAATATAAAATGCAGAATTAATTCATTTTCCAACATAAATAAACAAAAAAATCATGTATAAAAGAGAGGTACCTAGTATAATAATTAAACGCTGACATGGTTGATCGCTTGCAACGTCTGTTTAAATTTTCCAATATTATCGAAATGTATATCTAGTGTATGATTTACTATTCGATTGTAATTTCTACATATTCGTGGTATGGGAGAGAAGGAACCCAAAGTTGTCCTCATGACAGGCACCGATAATAGTGGGATCGGTTTACGTGGGAATTTACTAGGCGCCCGGAATCCAATCAGAGAAAGCAATTGAGGATTAGGGCTTCCACTTGAGAAGGTGATGCCCTCGTAGGTCTACGACTTAAATTTATAGCAATATTATTGAAATATATAACACACAAAGTCACAAATAAATGTAACTAAAATAACATATCATAATATATTTGTAGTATATTAGTGAGGGTACACACAAATAATGTCACCGATCGTATGTCAGTTTGTTGTGTCAAATAAAAGTGATTGCATCATCCTTGTGTTTTAATATAAATTGAGCCTCAAATACCATAATTGGCGACGAGGAAATAGTAATTCACACGTGAAAAAGTATAAAGAATACAGTGAAATATGTCTTTTGTTGGAAATGCATCATTTGGCAGCAATCTCACATTCGACCACCGCGCGCAAGAATGGAGTATATTCATTAGTCGTTTTAAGCAGTATTGCACGGCTAACAGCATTGATGAACATACAGACAAAGCCGGGGTGAAGCGCCGCGCGTTGTTGTTGACAGCGTTGGTAGAAGACACTTATCGCGTCGCTAAAGATTTAGTATTTCCTTCGGATTTAGAAAACATCGAGTACGCCACACTCGTACAGAAGTTAAACGATCATTTTATCTCGAAGAGAAGTAGTTTTGCTGAAAGATATTTGTTTTATAAGGCTGAACAAAGACCGGGGGAAGATTTAACTGAATGGGCGGCGCGAGTACGACATTTAGCGCAACATTGTGGCTTCAAGGGCGAATTGGACACAGCACTACGTGATAGATTTGTATTGGGTCTAGTAAATGCCAAAGAAAAAGAAAAGTTATTCGCTGAGAATATCGATAATTTGTCTTTCAACAAGGCGTTGGAGATGGCATTAAGCGTGCAGTGTGCCCGCTTGGCATTGCAAAGTGCTGATTCGGCATCATCGGCGAGTTTGCAGCCGGGAGTTGAACGAGGTCCGGTAGGTGTGTTCGCCGTCCGTCCCGGCGCCCCCGGGAGGGCGGCCCGGGGCCCCAGCTTCAGTGAGAAAGTGTTATGTGTAGTGTGCGGTGGTAAAGGCCATTCAAAAGAGCAGTGTCGTTTTAAAAGTTATAGTTGTAATAAGTGCGGTAAACAAGGGCATTTACAACGAGTTTGTAACGTTAATGTTAAGCGTAATAATTATGTAGAAATGCACGGCGAGGACTCTGAAGTTGGTGAGTTATTTAATATTAAATGTTTAAATGGAGAACCTATGCGTCTTTCGGTGTTGTTGGATTCGTTAAAGTTTATTTGTGAAATCGACAGCGGTAGTGCAGTATCCGTTTTGCCATATCTTATTTATGAAAAATATTTTAAACGTAAACTGTTGTTACAACCGAGTAGTGTGGTGTTTAATTGTTATAACGGGACTAGAATTAACCCATTGGGTTATATTTGTATGAACGTTACCTATGATAATATCGTTAAACCGATTAATTTTTTTATTGTAAACACACACAAAAACCAACCGATACTTTTAGGCCGTGATTTTATTTCTATTTTTAGTTTGGAGTTTAGTTCGTGTAACTACAACAGTTTAGAATCAAACGGACTTGCAGATAAGATTTTAAATAAATATTCTGTACTTTTTAGTGATACCTTAGGTACGTTTAATAAATATAAAGTGACTTTAAAAATCAAACCAGGGAGTCAATTGAAATTTTTTAAACCTAGACCGGTGCCGATTCCATTGAAAACTAAAGTGGAGGCGGAATTAAATCGTTTACTTGATTTAGGTATTTTGGAAAAGGTTGATTACTCTGATTTTGCAACACCTATCGTTCCCGTTTTAAAACCCGACGGTAATATAAGAATTTGTGGGGATTTTTCAGTAACTTTAAACAAAGTGCTGTACATCGATAATTATCCGCTGCCTAGAATCGAAGATATTTTTTCTAAATTACACGGAGGGTTAGAATTTTCTAAGCTAGATCTTTCTAGGGCTTACAATCAATTATTATTAGATAATTCCAAAGAATTGACATGTATCAACACTCATTTGGGTCTCTTTCGATACAATAGACTGGTTTTTGGTTTATCGAACGCTCCGTGCATTTTTCAGCGTACTATGGATCAGTTATTGGTGGGTATTGAGGGAGTTTGCGTCTTTTTGGACGATATTTTGATAACGGGTCCTACAAAAGCATTGCATTTGCAGAGATTGGAGCTGGTTTTGAGTAGATTGCAGGATGCGGGTTTACGTGTAAAACGAGAGAAATGTAAATTATTTCAGACGTCTATCGAATATCTCGGTTTCGTCATAGATAAAAATGGTCTACATAAATCAAAACAAAAAGTTGAAGCTATTTTAAACGCAAGTTGCCCAAAGAACGTTAGTGAGTTGAAATCTTTTCTAGGTATGGTAAATTATTATAGATGTTTCATACCAAACACATCGAGTGTTTTGGATCCGTTACATTTGTTACTAAAAAAAGATACAAAATGGTTTTGGGGCCGTGAACAGAATGAGGCGTTTTGTAGAATTAAACAAGAATTATCTTCGGATCGGGTGCCGGCTCACTTCGACCCCGAGCTGTGTACGATAGTGACGGCAGACGCGGGGCCGGCGGGGCTGGGCGCCGTGCTGGCACAGCGGCAGCCGGACGGCGCTGAGCGGGTAGTGGCGTATGCGTCGCGGTCGTTGTCGTCCGCGGAGCGTAATTATGCGCAGATTCAGAAAGAGGCATCTGCTATAGTTTTTGCAATAAAAAAATTCCATCATTATTTGTACGGTCGTACTGTTCCTTTCACCTTACGAACTGATCATAAGCCTTTGTTGTCGATATTTGCATCAAAAAAGGGTATTCCCGAACTCGCTGCGAACCGTTTGCAGCGATATGCGTTGTTTTTATCGGCATACAATTTTAATATCGAATATATTAATAGCAATAACAATGTTGCAGATTTTTTGTCTCGATCGGTTCTAGAAATTCCGTCTGAATCTGAATGTGATTTAAATACAACCGACTCATGTTCATACGTTAATTTTATTGCGAATTTATTTTTAAAACCTATATCTTTTAACGAAATTAGGAGCGCCACTGAAAATGATAATATTTTCATTAAAATTATAAATTTCATTAAGCACGGTTGGCCTAAAAAGCTTGCGGATGTAGATTTAAAACCGTATTTTATGTGTAGAAATGAACTTTCATATGAAGATGGTTGCATTATGCGCGGCCATAAGATTGTAATTCCTACCATTTTACGTGAACGTTTATTGAATGAATTGCATAGTTCTCATTTTGGAATCGTTAAAACTAAGAATGAAGCGCGCACTCGTATGTGGTGGCCTAACATCGATAAACATATTGAGCAAAAAATTGGTTCATGTAGTATTTGCAATGTTTTTCGTAGCAGCCCCCCGCGCGCGCCCCTCGCCCATTGGTCCTACCCCGAGCGTCCTTGGGAGCGCATTCATTTAGATATGTTTTCGTTGAACAATAAAAATTTTTTAGTAGCAGTTGATGCATATTCTAAATGGGTAGAATGTTTTATTATGTCAACGACAGATAGTGAAGCGGTGGTATTGAGAGTCAGTGAAATGTTTAGTAGATTTGGTTTAGTTAAAGTTATAGTGACGGATAATGGAACTAATTTTTGTTCAGCTTATTTTGAAAATTTTTGTCAACGCAATGGAGTAAAACATGTAACCATTGCACCGTACCACCCAGCGTCTAACGGTCAGGCCGAAAATACTGTGAAAACATTTAAACGCAGCATTCAGGTGATTTTAAACGAAGGCAGCTCCAAAATGTTGGTTGATAAATTATACGAATATTTATTTAATTATAGAAATTCGGCTCACTGCACTACCGGTGTCTCTCCCGCAGAGTTGATGTTTGGCCGTAAGTTACGTTGCCGTTTAGATTTACTTTGTGAACGTAGTACGGTGGCTGATGGCACTTCACCAACCTCAGAGTCTTTGTCAAGTGTCATTAAGGATAATGTTCATGCTAAACAGATTTCACAAAGTAACGCCTATGGGGGTCATCGTAAAATTATATTTAAAACCGGAGATGAAGTTTTGTTTAAACATTATTATAAAAATGGAACCAAACATACTTATAAATTTGGTATAATTAAGAAAAACATTGGCTCAAGGATGTATTTGGTTTATGTACCAGAACAAAATGTCTACGTTCGCAAACATATAGACCAAATTTTGATTTATAAGGGTTCTAAAAAATACAATGAACATGTTTCTGATGATGTGAGTTGCTTCGGGGACTACACTTCTTATGAGGTAACTAAATCTTCAGTTCCTGGGGAACATGTTACGGAACAAGATCCACCGCAATTGCAGGGGGTTCCTCATGATTCAAACGTCTTGTCATCGCCAGCTCCTCAACAAGAACAGGTAGAGGAGGAGAGGAGTGAGTCGGTACCAGTTGGCTCTGATTCTGAAGGAAGCTCTGTCACTACTAGCGTGAGTTCTCCTTCCGCCCCTATAGACCCCCGGAGTGACGATCAGTTGACACCTCGTAGATATCCTTTGCGTATACGTAAAAAACGTAAATTTTTGTAATACCTAGTCATTAAGTTGTAACTAAAGGTGGAGGGATTGTAGTATATTAGTGAGGGTACACACAAATAATGTCACCGATCGTATGTCAGTTTGTTGTGTCAAATAAAAGTGATTGCATCATCCTTGTGTTTTAATATAAATTGAGCCTCAAATACCATAATATTATATTATGAAAATCATTAATAAATAAGTAGATAGTTAGGGTACTTACTTCGTAATATTATTCTCTGTCATATTATGGTTGGTATATTGATCGTTGACCAACAATAAATTATTATTTTATACAGCTATGAATTAAAATTAAAATATATTATAATATCTAAGAGCGTATACGCACTATGCGGGTAGCCGCATTGCGGGTCCGGCTGACCGCAAGCACAATAATGTACGTAATATTCATTTCTATGCGCACTGCGATGCGGCTACCGCAGACCGCACAGTGCGCATAGAAATGAATATTACGTACATAATTATTGTGCTTGCGGTCAGCCGGACGGCTACCCGCAATGCGGTTACCCGCATAGTGCGTATACGCTCTTAGACAGTGCGCGCACGAGCAACTTTGTCTCCGCAACTATTTTGTCTCTCCCACCTATGGGCTAGTATGAAAGTGCGCGCACGTAGCGACGCAACTCCACATACAAATTGATGGGAGAGACAAAATAGTTGCGGAGACAAAGTTGCTCGTGCGCGCTGGCTCTTACTATATTTACTATTGTGATTGATAGGTGTCATGCGTTGATGATAGGAGTCAAAATTAAAAAAAATTGTCGTAGATGGACTTTCTATTTCCACGAATAAGTAAATTATTCTAAAATAAATCAAAAATTTTACTTAAAAAATACAGAATCGCAATATATCAATATTAAACGGCCCGTTTATTATGCAAAGCATGTGATACCCAAATATTAAATAGTAATTATATTAATATATTTTTAGAGATATTTCTAACGTACAAGATTTGAGCTCCGATCAACAGTACCTGTATGATATTTGTATGGCTATTAATTGCGGTCATTGTAGGTGGCTCACGATGGCAAACAGACTACTTAGATTATACGTTTCGACAACGTCTCCTACGGAAAACCTAACACTTGGTAACATTTATTTTGAATGTTTACGCGCCTATGTGGTTTTTCATCAAAACAAAACCAACATGTATTTATGGTGCAAAACATTTGCATAAAACCATTATTCTTTCAAGGTACCTCCCCGAACACCTGAAAATGATAGTAGATCCAGTCATACAACGAAATGGTTTCTTTGGTCATACAGAGAATATTTTGTTGGCTATGTTGGCTGACGAAAGAAAAAATATAAGAGTTTTGGCGCTGCGTAAAATCCTTAAGGCACGTGATTCAGCAGTTAGGGGCGTGAGAGAATTTAAGGTTCCTCAATTAAATTTCAATGACTACATTGACATGGTCATTTGGAATGATGTGGTCGTCACGGAGCCTCCAATTTTAAAAAACATAAGCACAAGCATAATACTCGAGTGCATTGAGACGCCTGAAAAAATTGATCATTTTATAATACCTCTTCTAAAAAAGTACCCTTGTCACACCCAAGCTACAGAGAGGTTTGTTAAAATAGTAACAGAAGCCTCTGCTGCAGTATGTGGTCCAATAAGAAGGGATGGATTCATACGAACCCGCCTTCTATCACGTAAAATTATGCCTGTTTTTGAAACAAAAAAAGATTACAAAACACATTGATTTTTTTATTTCTTGCAATTTTTTTTGTCGAAACACCAGTTATAATTTTCCATAATTTAGTTCCATGTTTTTATAATTATGATAATACGGATAGTTTCTAAGCTAATAAAAGTAATTTTTATTGAAAATTTACTGTTTTATTGATCTCCATCAAACATCTAAATATTGTCTAAAAAGTGTATTTTCTCAAAATATCAGAGGGCTTGGGGCAGTATTTCCATAAATATATCAAGAAATTTAAATATACAGTTTTAAATGTAATCATATCAGACAACTTTTGGCAATAGTTCCACTACCATAAAAATTACGATCCACCCTAGTCTATACCGATCACTATTAATATCGTGACGATTGCTTTTAGTAAAAAAAGGTCCCACTTTATATAGGCGCTAGCTTCCAAATAATCGGACATTTTAATTTAAGCAAATATTAATTGCACACGAAACACGTCCAAACCGCTATTGAAATGAGCGTTTTCCGCTCGACGCGTCACCCGCTCATACGCCCCGCCCGCTTTCACTGTAATTTCACACTTAGTCTTAATAATAATGTACTCTGTGGTCGTCGTCGTTCGGCGAAGTGAGACGAACGGCACGTGTGCTGCTCCGGCGCGCTGTTTGTTTTATAAGGAACGAAATTTTGGTGAGCTATAAATTAAAGTATATCTTTATATATGATATTGTATTATGTATTACATAGAATGAATGAATGAATGAAAAATTCTTTATTGTACACCATAAAGGACAATTTAAAACACATAATAACTTATTTAACAATTTACATAGCATGACCTTGAAATAAAAAAGCTATTATCTGACGTGACAAGTCAGATTTTAGTTTTTTATGACCTAAATTTATATTTATTTTGGCCGCCACAAGTAGTGAGTAGAAAATTATCTCCTTCACATTTGGTGGCAATCTATTGCAAAAGTGCCACAAACATGATCTAATTTGATTGGCTCCTCGAGCTCCTATGGTCTCATCCCACATGTAGCATGTAGCCTGTAGCCTCATTTCTTACTAGGTCATGGATGGTTAAATTGAAGGACCAAAGCTGTCGTTTATAAAAGGATACCGAGGTTGTTAAATAAGGCGTTGGCAAGCATTGTTAAAGATCATAAGTAAATGCCCCAACCGAAGAATCATTCTTAACTACATGTATATACTCTGTCAATCCTTTTTTTCCCTAGAAGCTTGTTCAGCTCGAGATTGATGTTCGACTAACTCGGCAATCAAATTTATTTTGTGATCGCCGCCTGCTACTTTAATTTTGGCATTGAAGGCATCGCATGTGTTGCAGGTGTTTTTTGAGGGTTGTTTAAATAAGAGATTTAGGGCATGGAAGCATTTAGCTTATAGTATCAAAGAAACAGGATTTAACGTAGATTTTTTATATTCCCTATATATTTTTGCAATCGATAAATCGGTAGCAAGGTATTTCTTGCCAGTGCATTTCCTGCAATAGTGTCTTTCGTAGCTTGGGAAACTGGATTGTGGATTTTTTATTTTTTGGCGGCTTACAACCTCTGATCACTGTCTATGATGCCCGTGAGGGAATGTTTTTTCTTTTCGACTATCACATTCAGGGGCGCCGGGTTTTTAAAATTCTCGTGGGTGCTCCTGGAGCTGGAGTCCAGCTTTTTAAATGACATACCTAGCTACTTATAATTTTGTTATATATCTAGGTGTCGCCATTTTGTATGGCGATCAATCCATCGAGATTCGAGAAGTCAGAAGTACTTACAACGGAAGACTAAATCTATGAAAGCGAAGCTGCGTACGGAAGTCTAGCTAGTAATTACTAAATGGACACAAGAAAATACAAGATTATTTAGAAAAAATAATTTTTATTCAATGCGATGCGAACTGTTAGTTTGTGGTGTATTTGTGTTTTAAAAAAAACACAAAATTAGTAAAAAAATTATTTATTTTCACAACACAACTTTTATACACACACAATATATATATTTCACTTTACGATTCACAATATAGAATTTAACGAATTCTATAATATAGAATAGGGATTCACTGGTACTGGTGCTCCTCTCAGGCTAAGCCGGTGAAACCGTAGCTTAGGTGGTTATGCGACCATTTAAGAGAGAAGCCCCTAAACTAAGAAATCAACGCGTTATATACATACAATATTGCTGACACCGCGATATAGGCCGGTGGGGTTTATAGCCCAAGTCAGCAATATTGGACGGTGTAACAGAACGTATTTTGACGAACTACTGCTCTCTTAATAAATATGTCTGCAATATTTTCCAGTTCTAAATCATCTGCTATTTCTCTGTTTACATGCACTACCATGTAATTATTCAGTCTTTGCTGAGTCATAGTACTCCTCAAATAAGTCTTTATTCTTCGTAATGCGGAAAATGACCTTTCAACGGTGCATGTCGATACTGGAATAGTTAAAATGATTTTTAATAATTTGATGACTTCTGGTATCATATCTTTGGTAGATTCGCAATGAGT
>CAJQZN010032344.1:19376-39682 GCA_907164685.1 Colias eurytheme | reverse complement strand
ATCTAACAGACTAGAATCGTGATCTTGTGATTGAAATATCAAATATCAACTCTTACCGAATATATTATCATTGACTAAATTGACTACAGGATATCATTGTTTGACATTGGATCGAGTGCGAGTTGCATGAATATAATGTGCAATACTGGAGTTATATGGGTACTGTATATTTTTTTAATGTAATGTAGCTTTTCCTGTAAAAGTACGTTTTAAGTTTTTATAATTGAAATTATATGGATTTTCGGATATTATATGTGAAAAAGAAATTTTATTTTTGGTTTTAAATAAACGTGGTGCGAAATGTGCCAAAACCATCTGCAGTTTTATAGAGAATGGACAGAAAATTTTGTATTTGTGCCAAATTTAACAAATGGGCGTGTCGTCGCCGAATACCTCTTCTTAAAGGTCTTTATGTTGATAGATTTTATAGGTTGTTTTTATTGTTAAGATGGTAAAGACAGACGGCATGGAGCCGATTATTATTATTATTTTTCTTAGGGAAAATTTGTCAAATTAGAAAACTCAATTATTAGGTCTGGACCCATGTCTTGTGTTCAGTTGAACGAATATTATTTTAATAAACAATATAAAATTGTACTCTTGTCTTTTATTTGAACCTAAACCCTAAATTATTGATTTGAGGTGAAAAGCCTCCAGTTTCTTTACATTAGAACACTCTTACAGTAAATATGTGGATTTTCGCTACGTAACTGTAGTACACTACACTTGTCACTCATAAAATATCACTCACAACCTAACTACACATTTATACTGCAAAACTATAACATAACATATCATAGTACTTCATATTAATTCACAGCTAAATATTGTTTAAATAATATATAAAAGTCGAGTTAACTGTTGTACCATTTATATCTCAAGAGCAGACTGGTTTTTATGAGTTTTATTTTTGTCAGATTAGGATAATAACAGTTAAATATTTAAAACAAAAAAATACCCAGGCGAAGCCGGGGCGAGCATCTAGTCTGTTATCAAAGATTTAGAAATAAAAATATACTTACAACCATTTGAATTAGTTACATTAGCGCCATCTATTAGATGGAGAAAGAGTTAGTTCAACTATTTGAAAATACACTTCAAAAAAATAACAATCCAAAAATTATGATTATGAAACAATACCCGAGCCTATCATTTTAAGGTTTCATCTTTATCTGTATGTCCCAGCTGTATGTAAAATTCCACTTTTTAATTCCTGTCTTATTTAAGTACTACTTGTATACGTAGTATATTATTATTAGTCTGTGGTACTACTGAAATTCGCAGTTGATCATATTTCAATGATCATAATTATTAATGTATACTCATTATACAAATTAATTTATACTATAAAAACAATGCGGTCGGTAAAGACTAGACCTAGATTATCAGTATTAGCATTAAATTTTAGGAGAACATTGAGCATTCGTCAATAAAGTTTACCGAACTGATTTTTAAAATGCCCTAGTAGTTAATTTAGAAATTATTTAAAACTAGAGGTCCGCCCCGGCTTCGCCCGTGGTACATATTTCGCAATAAAAGGTAGCCTATGTCCTTTCTCGGGTATCAAAATATCTCCATAACAAATTTCATGCAAATTGGTTCAGTAGTTTAGGCGTGATTGAGTAACAGACAGACAGACAGAGTTACTTTCGCATTTATAATATTAGTATGGACTAGCTCGTCCGGCTAAGTAGTAGATATTACGAAAATTTGCATTTTCATTATGATGAGAATGGTTTTAACTTTACATTGAATTCGTCTCCACAATTTCATCCGAGGGATGTTTGCAGCAGAAATTTTTAAAATCACATCTGAGAAGCTATCCATATCAAATTTCATTTGAACCGATTCAAATGAAATTGAACGAGATGTTATAGTTATATAACTATAACATAACAAATTTCATTTGAATCGGTTTTTTTATCAATTTAAATTTTTAATTAGTGTGTGTTAAAAAGTTAATTGTAAGTATATCATTCCGTCTTTTTGGGTTTAATCATTAGTACTTAATATTAATATATTATAATTATATACCTGTAACTATATTATGTCTATATCTTTTATAATTAAAAAGTATGTGTCACTTTGTCCGCGATGGATTACTGAACCGATTTTTATTTGAATAACAGCCCGTGTAAAGTTCGATCTGACTTGAAAGACAGGATAGGTTGCATTTCAGTAAACTGAAATGGTCGCAAAATTATTTTATTGCAACACAATTTTCTGTTAGCTACAAACTAGGGATGTAACGATACATGATTTTGCCGATACGATACCGATACCGATATTTGTAATAAAATATCGGCGATACCGATACCGATACCGATATCGATGGCTTAGTAGAAAAATAAATAGTGAATTATGCATAAAAGTTACCAACATTTAACAGAGACTCAACTGTAAATCGTATTCTTTTAAATAACAATGCCAAATCAAAAAACAAGAAAACCATTTATTTATTATTATTATTTTGCAAAGTCAGTTAAACTTTAAGTTATAAACATACAATCAGTTCCTAATAAAAGTTTAATATTGGTAGAGTTTTTTCAAAAAACAAAGTGCGCACGCGCGGGCGGCCTTCCGCATCGTTCATTGGGCGCGGTTTTTTGAATTGTTTGATATCGGTATCGTTTGTTTTATAATCGGCGATACCGATATATCGGCTTGCCGATTATATCCTCCGATATATCGGTATCGGTATCGGTATCGTTACATCCCTACTACAAACTATTCTTAGATACTTACCTAATAATATGGCGATATCTGCTGACTGGATTGAGTTAGTATGTATTCAATAGATAGCGATATTATTTATTAAAGATTAGAACCGTCTACGCGTTTGATGCGTCTGTCGGGTCGGCTATAGTTATTTATATTTTAAACATAAATAATGATTTTCGCAGCATAGTTTTTTTGTTTATGTATGTTATGTTTTGTATATGACAGATCGCTGATGTTATGAAGGGCTTATTTTTAGTTATGATATTCCCACAGGAACCTTAAAATAAATAAGAAAAACTCAATTACGCGGGTGACAGTGTGTACAGTGTGTACAGGGTATGATAAGAAGAGTGTCGATGTCATTAATGTAATTTTGGAAATATTTTAGATAGATATTAGATATATTTAGATATTAGATTGTTATCGAATAACGTTTTACCTAATCTAATTTAAATTAAAATAATGTTATTTGGTGAATGGTGACTCTGTTATATGAATAAGCCTACATTATGTATCAACCAGAGAAATCTAAACGTTCTGACAAGGTTCTGGCTGGCATCATTGAGAACACTCGTTGAAAGGCGTCGCCTCTTAGGCTAGGCTAGTTGAACAGTTAGCTTTTCTGTGTCGTTTATGATGATGTATATGAGTGGATACTTTATGCTAAGGTCTCTTATAAGGTTGGATTTCGTATTTCTGTTAAAGAAAATATTATTTTCCATGATATTCAACTGAAATATTTCTGTATGATAATATTAACGATGTAATTAATTCAAGAAAGCTTCTTGGCTTCTGGCAAGATATTGAGGCTGCTCAAAGGAAAAGTTAAGGGAAAGGGTGAGGTTAATTATTCAGGTATCATTTTAAAATAAAACACAATACTTATATCGATTACATTGTTTATTGTTACAATGCATAAAGAACAGGCAATTAGAAAAATTGTAAATACTATAAAATTGTGATGAAATTACGAGGACTAGTAAGTAAAAGAAGTGGTAAAATTGTTTTAAAAATTTGTACTGGTGGTCAGTGGTTTTCGTCTAATTCTTCTACGAATTTAAACCAGCGCCATCTATTAGCCCGTTGTGAAACTTACATCAAAGTTCTTCAAATTTAAGTACTTATTATTATGTATAGATGGCGCTTTTCTCAAAAAACATTTTCCAACAATTTTCTACAGTTTGATGATCGTCAAAAATTATCCTTATTTCTATCTTATTGTTAAATTAGGTAGAGCACATACTACTTTGGTCATTTTAGAGAATAACATAATAATATTTGTGTTACAAGCTCTACAGATAATAGCGAGATAATATAATAAATATCGAACATTGCTAATACAAACATACAAAGTATATTTAAACCATTACAGTAACGATTAACATATAAGAGTATTTGAAAGAATACATATAGGAACATGGGAGTGCAAATAAAATGCAAACAATAAACAATTGAATTACAAAATTCAAGTTATGTATAGTGCTATATTAGTTAAACAAATGTCAAGTTATTTTGCCTCCATTTTCATATGGTTTTATGCCACAGATACAAAAACCATAGACAATTAATAAAATAAATGCTCGAAAAGTTTAATTTAGTAAACATAAAAAAATATTAAGTTATACAATAATCAATGGTTATAATATGATTTATAAAACTTAACCTGTTCATTTTACTACGAATTTTCAACATGGAATAATTTAAATACGTTTACAGTGTATTATTGCTAATAACACATTTTCCTACAAAATCAGTCTATGTTAACGAATATTGTAATGAATCAATTCATGCATTAAATTAAGCAGTCAAACAAAATTTATGTTTGTATAATATTTAAAATCATTTTCTTTAAAAAAGTGTATTCAGATCGATTATTCCTTTATAATGGATGTCAATAAAAATAGTGTTATGTAGTATATTAAGATTTTGCAGCTTTTTTATAGATTTGAAATATTATACAAACATGTTAACAGACATTCAAGTTCACATTTATTTCGAAACAAATAACTTACACTAGCTTGTGAAAATATATTTGGTACTTATTTGTAAATTATCAAGAAAAAATTTATTGATTGGATAGGTGTTAAATAGAAAACCTACAATTTTATTATAATTAATCTGAAGTAATGAAATGAATGTGTTTTGTGTATTTTTAAGCTCATATAACCCATTGAGCCCCGAGCGGCCCGATCGGTCCACGACACAATAGATTTTCTATTGTGTCTGTGATTCCGGGGCCTGAGTTAATAAGCATTCGCAAACTAAGCATACAGTATGTTAATTAATTTTTGATTCATACGAATCTCGTAAAAACTAACTTGAAATTACAAACTCAGACAAAAATAGTGTTTCAATGTTTATAAAAATGTCAACTTAAAGAACTAATAAATACTAGATAGTTTAACATTTTTTCACAAGCAAAAGTGTAGCGGTCCGTACCGGTTTACATTACGATACCGGTTTTAAATACCGGTTATAGATAAAAATCGGTTTTTACCGATTTTTACCAGAGACCGGAGGACCTGCCGCCGGGAGGGTTCCTCACGCGAACAGATGTCTTCTTTTCCAGCCCTTCCATTTCCTCTGTAATTAGAAAAAATATACATTAGTTTTATTTCGTTGTTGTACAAATCTAGAAAAGTGATTTATTTATATATTTTATTATTTGTGTAAGCTATACAAGTATTTTTTTTTTGGAAATAACGTGTTCTGTTGAAGCTTTATTAAAACTCTGTTTTTTAATTGTCTTTGTTATAAGCAGCCATGGCTTAGCAGGTGCATGAAAATTAAAATAATTTGGAAAATCCAAAAGTGCACGCCTCATAATTTTTTTTAATAAATATTTATTAATTATTATTTTTGTTTATTTAATAACAATTAAACCACATCGAATCAGACCCTGAAAAATGAAAGGGTTCTATTCCTGAGCATACTCAAGCGTAAGAGAAAAAAAAAGACTCTATTAGTAAAGTATTTCGGTCGCTATCGTGTTAACAAGAAAAAGGATCCGCACATACAGACACACGGACGTCCAAGACAGAACTTTTTTAAACTGTTTTTTAACTAGTTTAAATAACAAAAATGACATCAAAAATATCATGAACGTTAAAAATAGTGTTTTTTCTTAATATGTGTGTGTATGTATTATCTTACAAGTGCAATGTATGATACATAAAGACATTTTAAGTTTGAAAAATCAGATGTTTTGCGCGAAGTGACAGTAGTACCCACCTCAACGCTTCGCTTATGAGGCGTGCAATAGTATTCATTAAAAATGTTCAACTATACTGCTTTATCAGTTATGGGTGGGTGTGCTGCACCCGGATGACGTCACCGACATGTTGTCTAGTTGTTCAGTGGCTACAGCTACAGCGCATGTACTCACGGCTGATGGAGAAGGTGGAGTTCTGCAGGTTGCGCTGTCCGGGCTCGCGCATCTTGCGGCCGGTGGGTGTGCTGCACCCGGATGACGTCACCGACATGCCGTCCAGCTGCTTTGTGGCCACGCTCATGTCTGGAATGTGTGGTTATGTTAGTTAATGACAAATCGTATTAATAAAAAGTATTTATTTGCATAATGTAAATATTGTATAAATATTAAATTACATTCCAATCAACACACTAGCCATAAAATACGTAAAAAATACATCAGCTCCATGCCATTATTTTAGAATAAGTTTTTTATAATTCAAAGTTGAGTTTTGTAATAGTAAAGAAACTGCATTTTCAATGGGAAATTGATTTAGTTTGTATAAAATGATAAAAGCGGCAGTAAAATCAGTGAATAACATAATAATTGCAATTTGGACAATGTTTTTAATTTATAATAATAAAACCTTATGGAAACAACAACGCTTTTTTATTTACCCTTGTCCCTGTATTAAACATAAGGTTCCTATACCCAACTACTAGACTATATAAGCTTAAAAAAATGTGTGCGTGTACTAGTGTACACACGTAAGAAGTGAAACTTATTTTTCAAAAAATAATTTATTATATGCAACTTTACAGAAATACGTCGAATCACGCGTGGTAGGGATAAGAAAAAGATGGCGCGTAACGAAAAAATGTTACACTAAATTTTTTTCCAACCCCGATAAAGAAGTTTCACTTCAAAAATATTTATTTCAATCCAATAATTCCTATACTTATCTAATTGGAATAAATATAGTTGAATAAATGCTCATAAATTGCTTACCATGAGTAGGTGTACCATTAGTGACCCGGTGGGGTGTGGTGGGTTCAGGGTAGTCCTTCTGTGGGGTGCGAGGTAAGTCCTCACCCCCGCCGTATATGTAGGGGCAGTTTGCGGG
Source organism: Colias eurytheme (assembly GCA_907164685.1). Lineage (NCBI taxonomy): Eukaryota > Metazoa > Arthropoda > Insecta > Lepidoptera > Pieridae > Colias > Colias eurytheme. The sequence continues at coordinate 32,648 of CAJQZN010032344.1, read as the reverse complement.
GGTAGTTAGGAATTTGCCTAAACCTGGAAAAATTATTTTTAAAGTGAGATAAAGTATGATAAATGAGTGATTTTTATGTTACCTATAGTTTGGACACTATTTTGATGACCATACAATTTATTATTATTTTACAATTTTATACAAAAACACCTACAGTTTATTAGGCGGCCTAATCACTTAGCAGTAATCTCTTCCAGACAAAATGTAACCAGCTCAGTTAAATAAATTTGGTAGGTGAAAAGACAGTGCAAAAATAATTAATTAAAGAATGAAGTGTTAACGTACCAAATATTATATTTTTAACTTTTTCTCTCTCAGTCTAAATGTATTCCTTTATTACATTACTAGATTGCCGCCCGCGGCTTCGCCCGCGTTTTCAAAGGAAAACCCGCATAGTTCCCGTTCCCGTGGGATTTCCGGGATAAAACCTATCCTATGTGTTAATCCAAGTTACCCTCTATATGTGTGCTAAATTTCATTGTAATCGGTTCAGTAGTTTTTACGTGAAAGAGTAACATACATCCATACATCCATACTTACAAACTTTCGCCTTTATAATAGTATTAAGATAAAACCTTTTAAATGTATTCAATATATTTAGAGATAGTATCAATATAAAACAAATTATACCTTCAACAACTCTAAGTTCCCCATCGTCGAGGCAGACGCGTCCGTTCACAATCACATACTGCGGACTGCCCACTACGTGCTGGCCCTGGAAAGGTACATTTATTAAGAATGTTTAGAAAACTCACTTAAATAAATAATTCTCGATGAAGGATTATTACATGAATCTTAAGTACAACATGTCTTTAATATTCTAAAAACTTTTTACTACACAAAATTGTTTAAAATAACTTTTTCTCCTAGAAAATCTCCTTCCAAATGACTAGTGTGTTTATACGGACTTCTTAAGATACTAAAGACAGTTTACTACCTCAACATGACAATTAATCCTGCAAAAGTGACCTTTTTCCCTGCAATTTGACCTTTTTTCCTGAAAAATGACCTTCCAAACGACATTTTCTCCTGCAAAATGATCCTAAAATGACTTTCCCCTGAAAAATGTCATTTTTCGCCCAAACTCACCTCGAATATATTAAAGTCGATACTCTGTTTGTGCGTAGCAGCGGATATAGTCCTCTCAAGGCGCGGGTCCCACACAACCACGTCAGCATCAGAGCCAGACACTATGCGACCTTTGCGGGGGTACAAGTTGAATATACGCGCCGCGTTCGTGCTGGTCACGGATACGAAACGGCACGGGTCCATTATACCTGTGGATTTAGAAATTATATATTACTAGCTTTCCACCCGCGGCTTCGCCCTCGTTTTCAAAGAAAAACTCGCATAGTTCCTGTTCCCGTAGGATTTCCGGGATAAAGCCTATCCTATGTGTTAATCCAAGTTACCCTCTATATGTGTGCTTAATTTCATTGTAATCGGTTCCGTAGTATCTGCGTGACAAAGTAACAAACACACACGCACACATTCTCACAAACTTTCGCATTTATAATATTAGTAAGAAGTAAGATTGTTGTAGTTTATGTAGTCAAATTTGATTGAAATCCTCATCATCTTCATCATGGAGAATTGGGTCTATTAGTGTTAGGTTCGGGATGAATTTAAATGGAATAAAGTTTACGTAGCTGAAATAATAGTCTATATGAATGACCAGATGGGTCGGTTATATTAAGGTTCACGATGGTATTAAATATAAATTTGTAATATGTTTTTCGAAAATGTAGTAAAAATTTTACAGAAATAATAGCATGGAAAAGAAACGGGATAAGTATTAAGTCTACTATAGTGTGATTTATCTAACGTGAACGTGATTTTTTGTTATCCATGAAAAGATGCAAATGTTAATTTATACTGGATGGTAAAATTGAAATAAACCTTCTGAAGTTATTTAAATCTCCAGTTTTCACCTAAAATTATTGGGAGACTTACTTCAAGAATTTTTACAATAATTCTCATAACAAGATTTTCACATTATACATACCTGTATTAACCCCCTTCTGCCACAAAATGGCCATACGGTCCTCAACCCCATTCACCCCGTTGGGTATTTTAGTGAAATCGTTCTTGCCAAGCTCTTTATCTTTCTCATGGAAGGTGCAGTTATCACTACCGATTAGTTGGAGATCGTCACTGAAAATTTCATAAAAATTATATAAATAAAATGATATTAATGTACTACTGATAAGCCTTAGTACCATTTTTGTCGTATTTTTCATATTTTTTTGCTTTTGTGTGGTGTTGAATAAACTTTATTTCTTGCTTTCTTCTTTGTTTTCTTTCAAATACTTTATTTTACACCATAAATATTGAAAAAAATGAAAATGTTTTGCCTAATTCTGAGCTAAAACATTTTTTAAAGTGCTAAAATTTTTTTAACGTGTTAAAAAGCTCTCATCTCTCTATTAAACGCCAATAAAATTATAATACTCACTCAGCAAGTGCCTGAACAATGGCTTCAGGCGTGTCGGGGTCCGGGCGGAGTGGGGGCGATAACACATGTGCAGCCGCGTGACGGAAACAGGCGTTTTTGTAATGCGTCCCTGAAATATAACATGGTGCAAAAAATGAACCATAAGACTATAAGACATGATGGCAATCAATATTAGGCAATAATTTATTCTTGTACCACCTTACAACTAAGAAACTTAAGGTTAAAAAGAGAAACAATGAAAGAAATAAAAGAGTAGAATGAATTCGACAGCTCTGGCGGGATAACGGGTGGAATTGGTCAGGCGTCCACCCCGGATTGGATGACGCGGGTTCGAATCCCGCCTCGTGATCGATTGTTATATTATATATTGTTAGATTTTGTAGGCAAGCAATGTGCAAATTATTAATAACTACCTGTGCCCCGCGGTTTTACCCGCAATGCTCCGCTCCTGTTGGTCTTAGCGTGATGATAATATGCCTATAGCCTTCCTCGATAAATGGGCTATCTAACACCGAAATATTTTTTTTTTTCAAATTGGACCAGTAGTTCCTGAGATTAGCGCGTTCAAACAAACAAACAAACTCTTCAGCTTTATAATATTACTAGTATAGATAAGTCTGGTTTATTTCATAATTTTTTGTCATAAAACAACATTACGTAGATGGCCGCCAGAAAATAAATCCAAGAAAATAAAAGGCGCCACTTTCTGGCATTGGACTTTTACTTTGACCAGTATACATAGAACTTACCATCAGTCCCCACAGTAGCGGCTAAAGTTTCACCATAAACTGGCGGGTTCTGTCTCGAGCGAGCAATACGCAGCGCTTTGACCGCACTTTTTGACATTATGTGCACTATGTATAGCGGAGCATTCACCTGTAAAAAAGAAGATTATTTTAATATTATGTTTATATATTTATTAGGATAACCTAATTTCAACCTTATAAATACATAGTTCAAATTTAGTTTCCCAGAAATGAGTACCAATGAAAAGGCTCAACTTTATAGTTGTATGGTTTTAATAAAACAGATTATCCAAATTTAACATAAATAGGTTGGGAATATTCGTCAGTCACTGAGTTTAAATTGTATAATAGAATTGTAAAATTTAAAAAAAAATATTGTGTTATTTCAAGCGAGTTTGTTTTATCACATAATTTCAACTATATCAAATCCAAGATGGTTGCCAACACAAAATGTAGTTCGGTATTTTTAAATTTTAATATCAACCCATTCAAAGAGGGTAGACTCCTAAAAGTGACACAAATATCCTAAACGAAGTTCCCTATAAAACGAAAAAAGACATATTTTAAACTAGCTTTCCACCCGCAGCTTCGCCCGCGCAGTCAAAGAAAAACCCGCATAGTTCCCGTTCCCGTGGGATTTCCGGGATAAAATCTATCCTATTTCCCGGGATAAAAAGTAGCCTATGTCCTTTCTCGGGTATCAAAATATCTCTATATCAAATTTCATGCAAATTGGTTTAGTAGTTAAGGCGTGATTGAGTAACAGACAGACGGACAGAGTTACTTTCGCATTTATAATACTATATAGTATGGATTATTCTTCAAAGAAACTACCTGGTTAGCAATAACACAAGCTCGATTAACGGCTTCTGCTTCCACCTCCTCATCCCTGGAAAGCTGGTGACCCTCGGGTCCTGTTAATCCTGAGGCAAGGAGCTTTTCTGTGTTACGCGCTATGATGTTACCGTTTTCTGCGTGGACCTGGAATCATTGTGATTTAATATTGGTACATTTTATACGGCTTAGGAAAGGCAATAATTTCGTAAGTAGCGTATGAATTTACGATGAAATAAGTAAAAAAAATATAAGGTATGATGAGAACTTTCCGCAATATTTTATTGTGTAATATCATGGACGAAATATAATATATTGAAAGTTGAAACTACGAATTATTTACTATAATTACAACTCAAAAGCTTTATCACGTATAAAAAATTAAAAACTATTCTAACAATTATTACAATTTCAGTTTTCTACAGGTCACATTTATGAACTAATGATTTTAACTATACAGAAAGTTAGGAAAACTATCTTAAATCCCTATTTCTAAAGCAAAATGCCGTACCTGAGCCAACGCTCTTAACTCAGAGCACGTTTCCATAGCAACCATGAGCTCATAATCGTCCAGCATCCACGCCCCCTTGTACGCCATGAACATCTTGAAGGAATTGACTCCATGCTCGGAGACCAGCTGTTCCATCTCCTTCTTGACTGATGGCGACCACCAGGTCACTCCTACGTGGAGGGCGTAGTCACAGCATACCTGAAAAAATATAAAAAAAAATAAACAAATTAATAATACACATTTAAAACAACAAATTCTTCAAAATCAAATCGAATATAATAAAGTTGATACATATTCTGTTTGAACAAGCTAATCTCAGAAACAAATAGGCAACCCAGGAGGTATTGCAAATGCTGTATTCTTTTCACCTGATGTTCATTTCTTTTATAAAAAGCAAGTGAGTGAAGTTTTAGAAATATTTTTATGACTACCCTCTTTATACATGTTCAGAATTTCGATCAGAACCACAATTTCTTTGACAAAATATAATTTTCTTGCAGTTAAAATGTTATGAGAGCGGTTTTATACGGCATCTTAGAACTCTACATTTAAAAAAATTATAAATTTACTATTAACTACTATGTAAAATCATGGATTATAAAACTAACCTTGTTGTCAGCCTTTTGTCTCCAATTGTTATATGCTTCTATAAGAGACTGTCCCTTTTGAGGTAGAACGAAGTCGACTGGAAAAGAATGGTATAATTATATGTTAATAGTTTTCGCAAAGTATACGGTAGTAAATAATAATATTATAATAAAGATTTATGTTACTCGAGTAAATAAAAGATGTAATCTTTGTTTTCGAGATCATTTTATTACCATAAAGCTATTTTATATCTTTTATTGGTGAAAAACTATATGAATACTTTGCCTATAAGAATAACTTATGAGCATTGTTATTCGTCGATTAGCACGTAAAACTTTTTCTAATTTATACAAGTAAAATCTGTTTCTAAATGAGCTTTCTTTCTAGTTTTAGGGCAGAGCAAGCATAGGCGTATGAAGCCCACACGCCCCACGCGATGTTAAGATGTGAAATGGTCACCAAAACACACTAAAAAACAATTAATATGTCATATTATTTAAAGAAATATAGGCTCTTTTCATGAAGTTGTCCAGAGCTTGACCATACGTTTGTTATATTATGTCCGAACATATTTGAAAATATGTATAAACGTCGCGCTAATCACACCACTTATAACTAAAGAACTACCGAACGGATTTTAATCATTGTTGGATTTGTCTCTCTCTCGATTAGGATAACCTGTTAATTATTATTTTTTTTATATTCCGTCTCAATTTTCACACACGGCACGATCTGATCTCATACTAAGCTTTCGCTTGTGTTATGGAAACCAGATGGCTGATAAACATACATATATATAATTTTAAATAAATACTTATATAGATAATTAACACCCAGACACAGAGCAAACATCATGTTCATCACACAAATATTTGCCCAATTTGCAGTAAAAAAATGAAAAAAACTTAAAAAGTCTACATAATAAGAAAAAAAAATCGACACTTACTGACAGTGGTAGTACCACCGGCCACCGCCGCTCTTGTGCCCTTGTAGAAGTCATCAGCCGTCTTCGCGCCCATCATTTCGAGCTCAAAGTGGGTGTGGGGATCGATACCACCAGGCATCACCAGCTTGCCTGTGGCGTCGATGGTTCGAGTGCCTCCTGGGATGATGAGGTTGCGACCCACTTGCCTGGAAAGAAGTTGATGTTATTTATATGATATAGGATAAATGTTCTTATTAATAATGTTGAGATCATTAGATCTCAATTTGTCTGCTGTCTGCCGTATAAACGAACGTAAATAAGTAAACAATAGAATATTCTCTTAAATTTATTCAGGACATGTTTATTTAAAAATAAATAAGTAAAATGAATAAATATATACTAATATTATAAAGCTGAAGAGTTTGTTTGTTTGTTTGAACGCGCTAATCTCGGGAACTACTGGTCCGATTTGAAAAATTATTTCGGTGTTAGATAGCTCATTTATCGAGAAAGGCTATAGGCTATATATCATCACGCTACGACCAACAGGAGAGGAGCCACGGGGGTGAAACCGCGCGGAGCGGCTAGTATTTAATAAGAGTATAGAGTAGGTACCTGTCGAAAAGATTAACTATATTATATCGATATTAACGTTATGTATTTTATTGTAATGCTATTACAATAGATTTTCCTTGTCTTTAATATTCTAGTCAGCATTAGTAAATCTCATGATAATTACATAGCTTTATAAGTTACAATAAGTATATAAAATGGGATGCTGTTAGTTACTGTTTGTTTTATAAATGAACTATTCGTTTGCCTCTGCTTTACTCGGGTTGACGTGGGATTAAAAAGAATCCTGTCATTGCAGAATTGTGTACTTTTCTGCTGAAATAACTATTTACAAACATATAAATTCAGTAAAGATAATAAGATGTTCATGTAACTTTTCATTCCTGTAATGTGGTAGTCTCTATAAACTACTACTACTACTACTAAATGACTTATTTTTTTGAGCTTTTATTAAAATAAACGTATTTACAAGTTACAAAAGTATTTCATAATTACGTAGTTACGTATATAATATAGTAATATTAATTAAACAGTATGTTATTGTAACCTAATGTAAATGTAATGGCTAAGTACTTATGATACTAATGATAATATTATATAGGTCTAGGTAGGACTTTTGGCCCGCCTAAACCCTTTCAAGATAAATCTTGTTTCCCAATTTGAGCAACGTACAACTAGCGAAAAGTAAGATATCAATTTTACTTATGCACTTTTGAAAAAACTTTGCTAGTGCGACTTACATCTGTACAAAACACACGTAGTGCCATCTAGTGGAGATTTTCTATTCTGATTTCCTGAATTTCGTATGAAAAGTTTCTTATTAATTCAAGTCTGAAAGCAAAGCTCCTTTCTATCGTTTAAAACGAATCCAAGATAGTTTAATTTGAATTGTAATGTTTAATTTGAATTATCTTTGTTTCCTAAATATTTTTGTAATAGAAAATATAATAAAGGAACAAATTTGAAACGCCCCTGTTAATCATTTTTATAGGGTCATAAAAACTCCTGCTGACTCTCTCTTGTGCATTAGGCGTGATTTATTTAACAAACAAAGCAATATAATTTAGTCAATTGTATGATACATTAAATAATAGGTTAATGGAATCCATTGACCTTATTAAATAATGCGGGAATAAGATTTTCGAGTAATAAAAACATTTAGGGGACAACACTCGGAACTATAAATTGGAACATATAAACTTACAAAAAGCTCTACCCTAATAATATACCTATGTTAGAATAGCTTTGTAGTTTTTGCTTAAAATACAAATAGTATCTAATTTGAAAATAGATTGTCTTGATTGTTTATGCATTAATTATTATTTATGTAAAATCTCTAAGCTAAAGGCTTTCTTCTTTTCTACATCATTAAAAATACGCTACAAATTGAGAAACTATCCTTTTTGGCACAGTCGGCAATTTAGTTTTATTAACCATACTATTATAGAATATTTGAACACATTTCATAATATCTTTAAACTTCCATCAATCAAGTTTAATTTTTATTAAGCTCATAAATAGATACTAGTTTAAATTAATTTCTATCATAATACTCTGTCATTAAAGAAAGTATATGAAGATTGATGATTGTCTATTTTTTCATTCCAATAGAAATACGATGAGTCACCATTTTGATTTATTTTTGAAGACATTATTGCTCTAATAGTTTAGGGGATAATTAAAGTTAATGACAGTTTATAAATTGGAATGACTGATAGATAGTAATAAGGGCATATTTTTTAAGCTTTCTATTAGATGTGTAAGTATTCGATTTTAGTTTGACTCTTTGAGAATAGTATCTAGTAGAGTTTAGTTTATAAATAAGAATTTTGATTATTATTAGACACGTCACGCCTCGACTGTAGTTTGGATGGATGTGGACAGAATATCATATAAGTTGTATACGTAGTATATTATTATTAGTCTGTGATATAAGTATACAATATAAGTATTACACGAACATATTAAAATGTCACCTGTAAACTATCAAATACGGGCAAGTAGAATACATTTTTGAAATGGTAGTTTAATACGTTATTAGACGAATAAGTTTTAACCAAGGATTAAATAGAATATAATAACTAGTTCAAAGATGGAACGCTACTTCATACATTATAAAATATACAGGAGTTAAACTAAATGGATTATTCTGAGAAATTTCGTCTCTTAGGATTTAGGAATGTAGGTTACATAATTTAGAAGCTCTTTTGAATTGAAAGTTCATTAAATTCTACGTTAATTATTGAAGATTTGAGTACTGCAGTAAATAATAATTAATTCAAAGCATTAAATTTTAACGGCCTTTAAATCAATTAAAGTTTTTAGTGCTATTACTATGTGACAAATAAAATTGACGCTTGTCATAAAATCTATGAATATTCAAAATGGACGATAAGAAACACACAAGGCATTGAACCCAACATAATATTGAAACTTCCGGCGTTATATCATGTATATTTTATAGGTAAATATTATTATTATAATTTGTTAAAGTTTTACCGGTTTTAATATATTCTGCTTAAAAATCGAGTTAGGTTTTAGGTGGGTATTCGATTTTACAACCTGTTTTATATATTTTTTGCTTTTATAATAAAGTCGAATAATATAAGTACGCTCCATGCTTATACCATGAACTGTAAAAGCTTTACTCTGAAAATAGCCAAAATTAAATAAATTGCATTGTAAAATTATCTATACTAACATAGTTTGTTTTTTGTTTGAACGCGCTAATCTTAGGAACTACTGGTCCGATTTGAAAAATTATTTCGGTGTTAGATAGCCCGTTTATCGTGGAAGGCTATAGGCTATATCATCACGCTACGACCAACAGGAGCAGAGCCACGCGGGTAAAACCGCGAGGCACAGCCATCACATTAAACTCATAGTCCTAAATGCATATCTTTACTTCGGTCCATACCCCTTATTTACATACTAAAATACTTGACCAATTGAACAATTGTCACCCATATACAGTGTGTTGCGGATGTCAGCGTTAGCATTAGCTGCTTCCGGCGACGCGTGCGCAGTCTGCGCTCTTAATTTGTTATACGCTTCCTTGTTAAAATAGTTTGATTTTATTGATTTTACACTCTCTTCCTATGGTTTTGTTGTCGAAATGTATGCTATTCTCTAGATATTTTCTAGCTATAAAGAGAGAGACTTAGAATATAGATAATATTGTAGAGTTATTGTAGAGTGGTAGAGAAATCAACAGTTTTTGAGTATTTTCGTAAAAGCGACGATATTTTTTCTTATTATTAAGTTTTTAATCCTTCTACAGACCTTAATATTGATATGATCTTTTATTAATAAGTTAAGTTTAGAGTTGAACAATCAAACCTTGAAATATTTACAGACTTAGATAATATACAGCTCATAGTTCTTACAATTCATACAATCAATCAATAATTAAAACCACGTGTGAAGTACTAAATCCGACATAGGTAATTGAATCTCGAAGCCGTCACAACAAAATTAAATACAGTTCCCAGCCGTGGGACGCAGCATCTCATCTGCTATTGATTTTCCATGAGTCTATTTACGCATGCGTACTCTTTGATGTTGGAAATAGTATTTTTGCGATCTGAAGTTTCCTATTTTAAGTATTTTTTAATCTATGAATGGGTGCTTTATTAGGTATATATGAAATTTAAATACAGGAATGTATGGACTATGGGTATCTAATAAAGGCTAAGATGGATTGTATAAGAGTATGTAAAAATTCTACCTGGCAAAAGTCATATAAATCAAACATATTCTTCTACGTTTAAACGCTGATTTGCTTTAAAAATAGTTACTACCTATGTACCAACAACTTTGCCTACTGTTACTAATCACACTGACTGGAAACTAATAAATAGGAAATAGATTAAGATTGATCTCATACATTATATTTTGTATGTGATTACGCCTGACGAACACAAACACAAAATATATTTTTACCTTTCTTTTACTATTTATGTGTTGATGGAAATAAAGAAATTCAGGTTATTCAATAAACCACCACATAATAAGGTCACGATATAAATAATCTATTATAAGCATATTGCATGTCTGTCATGTATTTACGTAATCTCACAACCGTAGTAACAACTAACATGCGATGTCATCGTAGGTACTCTGTTAAACTGTATCTTCCGGCTTTTCATTTAGATTGAAGTACTGGGTTCGATTTGGGAAATATTCTGGTAAAGTAAGGTGGTTAATGAGTAAAAAAAATATTAAAGTTCTGATTTCCAGTGCATAAGGCTAATTGTTAGGAAAATCCGTAGATAATAGTAGAACTGGAATATATTTGCCCTCATTCTCTATTTAAGACAATTTTCCGTTTTCCATTTTATTCGGTTGTAATAAAGCCTCGCATCTATACTAATATTATAAAGCTGAAGAGTTTGTTTGTTTGTTTCAACACGCTAATCTTAGGAACTACTGGTCCGATTTGAAAAATATTTCAGTGTTAGATATCCCATTTATTGAGGAAGGCTATAGGTTATATATATGTATATATCACGCTAAGACCAACAGGAGCGGAGCAATGTGGATGTATCATGTAACCGTGCTTGTAATAAATAAGAGCAAAATAATAAGTAAAATGAATCCATTGTATTGCGTGACCCTTGTGACCTGTCACGTGTCTCCTAACAAAATAGTTAACTGTACTCCTTTATATTAAGAGCTACAATTATTGCAGTAAAATTTCATAAAGGAAATTTAAAATTTAATTGCAAAGGCAACATTCAATACCAATTAATACTTCTAAACTAAACTATTTTTCAAATTTCTGCCATATTATTATAATCTATGAGTTGTATGTTAATTTTAACCAAGTTACCTGTTCATGGAGACTCTTTATTGCTATTATGTATGATTATGTATGTATGTTTGTGGGTAACAGCAGGTGAAGTGATCACCTGCCAGCGGGCGGTAATATTCTCAATGGAAAATGCACATGGACAGTGCAAGATTGTATAATAATTGAACCTGATACAGTAGTCATAGTTTTCTTAAGATTATGTCTCTTACAAATACTACTAAATATATAGCCCCCAAATAGGTTAGGATTATAATTTTCACAAAACCAATAATCGACGAAAGCCGCGGTCTATATTATAGTTCACTAGCTTTCCACCTGCGGTTTCGCCCGCGTTGTCTAAAACCTAATACATAATACTAATACTAAAACCTTCCTCGACCTCGAACCTTACTCTATCTACTAAAAATATTGCATGAATATCCGTTGCGTAGTTTTAAAGATTCAAGTATACATAGGGATATAGGGACAGAGAAAGCGACTTTTTTATTCTATGTAGTGATATTATATACAGTACACCTACACGTAAAAGATCGATAAATAGCTGTAAGTTTCTCCTCCTAATTAACATACAAAACGGCTTTTCACCATTTCAAAATGTTATACAATTCTATAAGTAAAGAATACCATAATTCCCTTTAACTACAACTATTTCAGTAACACTTACAAGCAATTACTTAAACCTTAACCATAGGCCATAGCTTACATAACCCAAACTCAATGTTATCACGAAACTACGCTTTTCTTTCTCAGTAGGTTCATAAAACGACACTAGGGAAACCAAGTCACGATAGCTTCAACGAAAGTACAGAAATTACGCATGGTGATATATAAAATTGGATAATATGGGTTTTCTTATCGATGTGAAAGTTTGTGAATGATTGGACGTGATGATTGTCTAATAAAAGAGAAAAGGATTATTTTCTTTACGTGTATATTGGACATTTTTAACTAACTAGCTTTACGCCCGCATCGTCGTCCGCCTTATCTAAAATTCAAAACCTAATAAATTGTACATAGTTACTTGCTAAAACCTTCCTCGATAATCACTCTATCTAAAGAAGAAAACATGATAACTAGTTGTATTGGTCAGTAAAAATATTCCCTAATTAAAATACAATCTTTTCAAAAATATAACGCTCGGTACCTTTGATAAATAACATAATTAACTAAAATTGACAGCCCTAAAGCATCTTTGAGTCCGAGTAAAGGTGAGTCATAACTAACAATATTAAGACGTTACTATTGCAGTTAATTAGATTTTCTGGGCCACTTCCATGTCTAGGTCACTATTAGCACTTTTGTGTAGGGTTGAACAATTTCTAAAGTATCTATTAAAATTATGTTTTGATATTATAATGTTCTCGTAAGAGTATTTTGTTCGCGGCTTCGTTCATCGCTTGCGTGGTAGTGTTATGTATTTGGATAAGTAGTTATGTGATAGAACTAAATAGCATTTATTTACCTAATGGTATATTTTAAGTGCCTAATTGATGTTTCTGTAAGCCGTTCGTCGTTCGAATATAGAATAAGCATTCTATTACGCAAGCTATGACAAAATAAAAACTACTTATCATCTTTAAAACATTTGATTTATAATAAACAAAAGCCTCGTTGTTACACATATTATTCGTAACATTATCAGGCCATATTTGTTTCTACAGGCCTCTTATGAGATCATATACCACGCTAAGTGCGGGCTGACAGATGTCACAATGTGTCGTCGAACTTTTTGGCTGCCGGTTTTCTCACGAAAGCAGTGATGTACATAATCTTCTTCTTCTCTTATATATAAAAATGAATCGCAAAATGTGTTGGTAAGCGCATAAC